>NIVC01004300.1:0-51286 GCA_002269645.1 Macrostomum lignano
ACTCCGTGCGCGCGGCTGGCGGGGAGGCGGCTGGGTGAGTCTCTTAGCTATCTATATATCTATCTATCTATATCTATCTATCTATCTAATCTATCTATCTATCTATCTATCTATCTATCTATCTATCATCTATCTATCTATCTATCTATCTATCTATCTATCTATCTATCTATCTATCTATCTATCTATCTATCTATCTATCTATCTATCTATCTATCTATCTATCTATCTATCTATCTATTCTATCTATCTATCTATCTATCTATCTATCTATCTATCTATCTATCTATCTATCTATTCTATCTATCTATCATATCTATCTATCTATCTATCTATCTATCTATCTATCTATCTATCTATCTATCTATCTATCTATCTACTTCATCTATCTATCTATCTATCTATCTATCTATCTATCTATCTATCTATCTATCTATCTATCATCTATCTATCTATCTATCTATCTATCTATCTATCTATCTATCTATCTATCTATCTAATCTATCTATCTATCTATCTATCTATCTATCTATCTATCTATCTATCTATCTATCTATCTATCTATCTATCTATCTATCTATCTATCTATCTATCTATCTATCTATCTATCTATCTATCTATCTATATCTATCTATCTATCTATCTATCTATCTATCTATCTATCTATCTATCTATCTATCTATCTATCTATCTATCTTATCTATTATCTATCTATCTATCTATCTATCTATCTATCTATCTATCTATCTATCTATCTATCTATCTATCTATCTATCTATCTATCTATCTATCTATCTATCTATCTATCTATCTATCTATCTATCTATCTATCTATCTATCTATCTATCTATCTATCTATCTATCTATCTATCTATCTATCTATCTATCTATCTATCTATCTATCTATCTATCTATCTATCTATCTGTACACAGAGCAACACAAAAAGAAATATGAACATTTCGAGCTGAGTAAAGCGGAGTCCTGCTGATATTCGAGCACTCACTCAGGTCTTCTCCGCAGACTGCATAAGAGGGCAGTGAAATTGCTCAATGAAAATGAGAGCAGAAAGCCACAGACAGAATTCAGTCTATAGCTGGAAAAGGACGGAAAGGCGTTGAGTCGGACAGGCAGTCATTGTGTTTTGAGCTCAGATTGTGGGTACACTGAGAGTACGGTAAAACTGACTGGCACTCGGAGTCGGAGATTCAACGAAGACGGAGAAATCTGGGGGGCGGGCTGCTCAGCCAATCAGCTGGCCACTAAGTGCGCTCTGCCTTCATCACCCCGGCTCAGCCCTCACCGGGACGGCGGCTTCATGCCGCCCCCCCCCCCTGTAGAAGGCCTTGAATAGCAATTTAGAGTACTTGAAGAAAAGAAATTTTTTTAATCTGCTGGTCAGTTTTGCGAGGACGAGCGAGGACTTTGGATTAGGTACAGACAGACAGACAGACAGACAGACAGACAGACAGACAGACAGACAGACAGACAGACAGACAGACAGACAGACAGACAGACAGACAGACAGACAGACAGACAGACAGACAGACAGACAGACAGACAGACAGACAGACAGACAGACAGACAGACAGACAGACAGACAGACAGACAGACAGACAGACAGACAGACAGACAGACAGACAGACAGACAGACAGACAGACAGACAGACAGACAGACAGACAGACAGACAGACAGACAGACAGACAGACAGACAGACAGACAGACAGACACAGACAGACAGACAGACATGCTTCGCCGCTCCGCGCTGGGTCGCCACTTCCCAGGCAGCTCGGGCGGTGCCGCAGACGGCGCAGCGACCCACGCCGGAGACGCGGAGGACGGCCCCAGCCAGGAGGAGCTGGCCGAAGAGGGCCGCCGCCTATGCCGGCGTACATCAGCCACCGGCTGCAGCGCAGCGGCCTGCTCACCCAGAAGCTGGCAGACTCGCTTCTGTCAGCCGCCGCTGTCACGGACGGCGGCCCGGCTAGCCAGGAGCTGCGGCTGGTTGGCGAGCAGCTGGAAGCGATGTACCCCGACCTGTACAAAAACGTGCACAAGCAGCTCAACATCACCATGCACTCCGAGGATGTTGTCCGGCGCACCTTCGCCATGTTCGCCGAGCAGCTGTGCAGCGGCGGCGTCCACTGGGGCAAAATTGTTGCGCTGTTCGCCATGGCCGGCGCCTTCGCTGTTGACTGCGTCCAGCAGGGCCGCCAGGAGTTCGTCAGCCGGATCGTCGACTGCTTTGGCGCCTTTGTGGCTGCCCGGCTGACGGACTGGCTGAGAAAGCAGGGCGGCTGGGTTATTGTGAGTGAGGCTGAGTGATTGTGAGTGAAGATGGGTGATTGTGAGTAAGGCTGGTGATTGTGAGTGAGGCTGGGTGATTGTGAGTGAGGCTGGGTGATTGTGAGTAAGGCTGGATGATTGTGAGTGAGGCTGGGTGATTGTGAGTGAGGCTGGGTGATTGTGAGTGAGGCTGGGTGATTGTGAATGAGGCTGGGTGATTGTGAGTGAAGATGGGTGATTTTGAGTGAGCCTGGGTGATTGTGAGTAAGGCTGGGTGATTGTGAGTGAGGCTGGGTGATTGTGAGTAAGGCTGGGTGATTGTAAATGAGGCTGGGTGATTTTGAGTGCCGCAGGGTGATTGTGAGTGAGTCTGGGTGATTGTGAGTAAGGCTGGGTGATTGTGAGTAAGGCTGGGTGATTGTGAGTGAGGCTTGGTGATTGTGAGTGAGGCTGGGTGATTGTGAATGAGGCTGTGTGATTGTGAGTAAGACTGGGTGATTGTGAATGAGGCTGGGTGATTTTGAGTGCCGCAGGGTGATTGTGAGCGAGGCTGGGTGATTGTGAGTGAGGCTGGGTGATTGTGAGTGAGGCTGGGTGATTGTGAGTGAGGCTGGGTGATTGTGAGTGAAGATGGGTGATTGTGAGTGAGGCTGGGTGATTGTGAATGAGGCTGGGTGATTGTGAGTGAAGATGGTGATTGTGAGTGAGGCTGGGTGATTGTGAATGAGGCTGGGTGATTGTGAGTGAAGATGGGTGATTGTGAGTGAGGCTGGGTGATTGTGAGTGCAGCTGGGTGATTGTGAGTGAGGCTGAATGATTGTGAGTGAAGATGGGTGATTGTGAGTGAAGATGGGTGATTGTGAGTGAAGATGGGTGGTTGTGAATGCGCACAGTCTCATTGTGACAGCAACCTGAACCCTTCTCTTGCAGCCAGAAGTGACCCGAGACGCGAAGCGCGAGAGCGACCGGACCTGGTTCTGGCTGATGCTGTCCGTGGGCGCCCTGGTGCTGTTTGTGTCAACGCTGCTCATATCTGCCTCTCTGTGATCGGCTTAGGAGCCATGGCAACTTCCTGGCATGCGATGAGGGAATTCCCCAACTAAGACTCTACTGAATATCCACTAAGAATCTGTACACTAAATATTTTTCAATCGAAATCACATGGAGAGTTCAGTGGGAATCTATGGGGAATCCAACGAGAAGCTATGGGAAATCCAATGAGAATCTATGGGGAATCCAACGAGAAGCTATGGGGAATCCAATGAGAATCTATGGGGAATCCAGTGAGAATCTATGGGGAATCCAACGAGAAGCTATGGGGAATCCAACGAGAAGCTATGGGGAATCCAACGAGAAGCTATGGGGAATCCAATGAGAATCTATGGGGAATCCAGTGAGAATCTATGGAGAATCCAATGAGAATCTATGGTGAATCCAACGAGAAGCTATGGGGAATCCAATGAGAATCTATGGGGAATCCTGTAAGGAGGATCTATGGGTAAAATGAGAATCTATGGGAATCCAATGAGAATCTATGGAGAATCCAGTGAGAATCTGTGGGGAATCCAGTAAGGAGGATCTATGGGGAATCCACTGAGAATCTATGGGGAATCCAGTAAGGAGGATATATGGGGAATCCAGTAAGAATCTATGGAGAATCCAGTGAGAATCTGTGGGGAATCCAGTGAGAATCTATGGGGAATCCAGTAAGGAGGATCTATGGAGAATCCAGTGAGAATCTGTGGGGAATCCAGTGAGAATCTATGGGGAATCCAGTAAGGAGGATCTATGGGGAATCCAGTGAGAATCTATGGGGAATCCAGTAAGGAGGATATATGGGGAATCCAGTAAGAATCTATGGGGAATCCAGTAAGGAGGATCTATGGGGAATCCAGTGAGAATCTATGGGGAATCCAGTGAGAATCTATGGGGAATCCAGTAAGGAGGATCTATGGGGAATCCACTGAGAATCTATGGGGAATCCAGTAAGGAGGATATATGGGGAATCCAGTAAGAATCTATGGGGAATCCAGTAAGGAGGATCTATGGGGAATCCAGTGAGAATCTATGGGGAATCCAGTAAGGAGGATCTATGGAACCAAGCCAAAGTTTCTGAATATGCCACGCAAAGTATTTCATTCTTGCACACTTTTGCTTCGAATTTCGAGTGTCTTGTAAAAATTCCATTCTATTGAAATATAATTTACTCTGGTCCCTACTAAAAGTAGCGAGGCTGAGAGAGAAATTTATGCATATTTAATCCTTAATTATCTGAATAATTGACTGCACATCAAACTCCTAGCGACCACAATTCGCGTTTATAATTGCAAGCATTTCAATAGTTGCGTCGGACGACGGCAACCGAGACACAAGATACCTGTACGGAATTCATTTTTACTGTGTTTGAGCTCAAATAAACAAAAGCCACTGGCTCAGAGTGGAAGCGGAATGAAGTCCCTGAGCAAAATCAAATCCCTTCTCGCCCGTCTCTCCTCCCCAGCTACCGTACTGCAGAGGCATTGCGACCAAGTGTACTGTGGTAAATGGCTGTACTGTGGGGGGTCTGAATGAGCCGAGGTGTACACTTAGCTGATGCCGACACTTCCACAAGCCTGCAGCCTTAATGCAGCTCATTCACTGTCTTCAAGTCTGGCGCGCCTGCCCCAGCCCTAGCGCCACCGCGCCTTCTACTTATTACTGAGTCACGCAAGGTGAACAGAAAAATAAAAAGAGGAGACACAAACTGAGGAGGGGGGAGGTCGCAGCCGAGAACTGAGAATTGGAGGGGAAGGGGAAGTCCAGGAGGGGAGCAGGGACAGAAACTGCACCGGGTCACCCCCGGGCGAAAACCAATCTGTGCAGTTTGGGCGCCCTGCCCACCCCCCTCTCCCTGTTCCCAGCCAGAGCCGCTCCTATAGAACCAGGGAGCGGCCTCTTCACCTCAGCCCGGATCTGCGGACCCGACAGCCATGCACAGCTCCGGCCCCAGGCAAGCTGCTTACGTCAACGCCGGCTACTTCGCCGAACCGTCGTCGGGCGCGGAGCGGCACCCGAGCCGGCTGCACCAGACGCCGCAGGCGCAGCCTCCCCCGACAACTCTGGCCAACGAGGACGAGTACAGGGCCTGGCTGACGGCCACCTACCAGGCGGTGTTCGCGCCCTACTCTGCCGCAGGCGGGATGCCCAACCGGACTTTCTTGGAGCTGTTCGCCCGGCAGGACCTGCTGCGCAACCGGAAGCTGGCCGACCTGATGTCGAGGATCGACGCCAACAAGGACGGCCGGGTCTCCTGGTCGGAGTTCTTCAGCTTCATGACTTACCGGCAGCGGCGCGAGGTGTCTCAGGGTCGGCGCTTTCTCAACGGTCTGGTTCGCCGCGCAGCGCCGGCAGCGGCGCGCAAAGAGCGCCAGGTGCGCGAGGACAACCAGGCGGCCGGGGAGCCGGTGCCGGGCGAGGCCTACCTGGAGTTCTACGACTGCCGGCCGCCGCCAGTCTTTGTGCCTCTCGTCCTGGTTGGCATATGGGTGACTTTCCTGGTGTACCTGGCCGAGCTGAACCGCGGGCCCGAGTGGAACCGCGTCACCTGGACTGGCGGGGTGCCCTACTACAGCCCGCTGTGCTTCTGTCCGGCCAGGCGGCAGGAGGTTTGTCCGATTTTTTTACGTCCGAGAGTGTCCGAAAAAATAGGACAGGGTGTTGCTTCATAAACCGGAAGTTTAAGATCAAGATCCTAGATCCTGAGCGGACAGGTGATATTTTATACTCTCTACTGTAAGTAGTCTGTAGAAGCATGAAAACTCCGGGATCTTCCAGGTGTGGCGATTCCTCACCTACATGCTGCTGCACGTTGGCTGGCACCACATCGTGTTCAACTCGGCGCTGACCCTGCTGCTCGGCATTCCACTCGAGCTGGTTCACAAGGCCTGGCGGGTGGCGCCCATCTTCTTGGCGGGCGTCCTGGCCGGCTCTCTGCTTTCGTCTGTGGCCGAACCTGCCGTCACCCTGCTGGGCGCCTCCGGTGGTGTCTACGCGCTGATCGGAGCCCACTACGGCCTGGTCATCATGAACTGGGAGGAGCTGCAGGAGGGCTGGCAGAGCTGGCGCAAGAATCCACTGAAGATCTTCTCTAGCGGGCTGTTCCGCCTGCTGCTGCTCACGCTGCTTGTTGCTCTGGACTTTGGAGTCGCGCTGTACAGGTCAGCTGCGGGGCATTACTGAGCTTGTATGACCTGTATGACTGATTGTAGACTGAGAATCTATGACCTGTATGACTGATTGTAGACTGAGAATCTATGACCTGTATGACTGATTGTAGATTGAGAATCTATGACCTGTATGACTGATTGTAGATTGAGAATCTATGACCTGTATGACTGATTGTAGACTGAGATCTATGACCTGTATGACTGATTGTAGACTGAGAATCTTTGACCTGTATGACTGATTGTAGATTGAGAATCTATGACCTGTATGACTGATTGTAGACTGAGATCTATGACATGTATGACTGATTGTAGACTGAGAATCTATGACCTGTATGACTGATTGTAGACTGAGAACCTATGACCTGCATGACTGATTGTAGACTGAGAATCTATGACCTGTATGACTGATTGTAGACTGAGAATCTTTGACCTGTATGACTGATTGTAGATTGAGAATCTATGACCTGTATGACTGATAGCAGACTGAAAATCTATGACCCTCATGACTGCATGATATGACCGAAGGGTATGAGTATACCTATGACTCCCATCCAGACGGTACACGCTGGCCAGCCTGGAGAACTCGGTGTCCCTCACCGCCCACGCGGCCGGCCTGCTGTGCGGCATCCTGGTTGGCATCCCCTGCCTACGCAACCTGGACAAGAAGCCATGGGAGATGGTGCTGTTCTGGGTGGCCATCGGCCTGCTGGTTGTCTACATGATCTTTGCCGTGCTGTGGAACATCTTCTACATGGGCTACCCGACTGACATACCCTGTAATGTGTGAGGCCTGAGTCAGCGAACTCAGAGCTGAGTTGACGAGTATATAGCTAGTAAGATCGATATCTGAGTAGATAAAATCGGTATTTGAGTAGATAAGATCGATACTTGAGTGGATAAGATTAGGATTTAACTAGATAAGAATTGGGATTTGAGTAGATAGGAATGGGATTTGAGTAGATAAGAATGGGATTTGAGTAGATAAGAATGGGATTTGAGTAGATAAGAATGGGATTTGAGTAGATAAGAATGGGATTTGAGTAGATAAGAATGGGATTTGAGTAGATAAGAATTGGATTTGAGTAGATAAGAATGGGATTTGAGGAGATAAGAGTGGGATTTGAGTAAATAAGAGCTGGATTTGAGTAGATAAGAGTGAGATTTGAGTAACTCGAGACTTAATCCAAAGACAAAGCATATCTAATCAAATAATTACAAGTACACCCGCTTTCTATGTGATCTACGAGTATCTGAGTTATAAAACCATTACTCATTAGTTCCTTAATAAGACTAATAAATTCTTTAATTACTGGATGTTTTAGAAAAGACACTGTATTAGTGATTAAATGCACTACATAAATATGATTACACATCCCTATGCCATCACTCGTGCCCTTCTACACATGCATTGTAATTTGGATATTTTTATCTGTTTTGTACTTTTGTCTCTCCATCAGGCCGCCATTCTTAGTCACAAGCAGCCTTCATTGTGTTTCCAAGCCCAGGAGGCGGGACCTCCGAAATCAAATGTGAAACATAAAAGCTCTCTGCAGTGAAAGTTCGCCTCTGTTTTTATCTGCCCCTACTCTGACAGGAAAATGATAATATATTATGAGCCGCCTTGCAAATTCTGAGACAAAGGAAGAAAAAACCAAGTAGCTGCGGTTGACTTTGTGGTTTTTCGCAGGGAAAATTTTTTTTGTAAATCTTATTATATTTTGACATTGCCACGCAGTTAATGCTACTCATTAGAATTCCAGTAGAGTGATCAGGCCTTTGGCTTCAAAATATAGTTTATAATCACAGCTTCAGTCAATGTAAATAGTAAATACGAGAACTCGTAACTTAAATAAATTTTTTTATAGAAAGTAATAGGACTACGAATGGGGAATTTCAGGGTGCTAGGGATGATGGGATCTAGGTGTCCTAGGAATGGGATCTATAGGTGTTAGGAATGGCCGGATCTAAAGATCTTAGAAATGGGAACTAGAGATCTTAGGAATGGGAACTAGAGATCATAGGAATGGGGATCTAGAGATCTTAGGAATGGGGATCTAGAGATCTTAGGAATGGGGATCTAGAGGTGCTAGGGATGGGGATCTAGGGGTGCTAGGAATGGGTATCTAGGGGTGCTAGGGATTGGGATCTAGGGGTGCCAGGGATGGGTATCTAGGGGGGCTAGGGATGGGGATCTAGAGGTGCTAGGGATGGGAGCCAGGGGTGCTAGGGATGGGGATCTAGAGGTGCTAGGGATGGGAGCTAGGGGTGCTAGGGATGGGGATCTAGAGGTGCTAGGGATGGGAGCATAGGGGTGCTAGGGATGGGGATCTAGAGGTGCTAGGGATGGGAGCATAGGGGTGCCCTGACAGGGGGCGCAGACGCAGCTATATGACGGTCGGGCACTCGCAGATGTAGCCGGTGCTGCTGGTACACCAGAAATCGTCAAGGCCATTGCTAAAGAAACTGTACAGTGCGGCGCAGCCCTGGGAGGGGGTGCCCGAGTCCGGCTGCCCGGGCTCCCAGATGCCACGGTCGATGGCGACGCCGCAGCCGTCCCAGACCCAGTTGGCCTTCTTGTCAGCGCTGGCAGCCAGCTGGTAGCCGCCCAGGTGGTAATTGACCCCTGGCTTCCTCAGCGACATCAGCCAGCGCAGCTCGGCGAGGTCCCCGACGACTGCCAGCCTGGCGAGGCCGCCATCCGCGGCGCAGGCGACCTTGGCGGTGGACCAGGTGGCAGTGTGGGAGCTCACCACCTTGTATGAGCTGCCGTTGCTGGGGTTTGGGGGTTGTATAGGCAGTTTTTTAAGGCATTTTAAGGCAGACTCACTGATTGGTTGGTCTTTCTCTATAAATGACTGTGCCTCTATCCTACATGTAATATACAAAGACTGCCAACTGAGAGATGGGGGCCGTAGCCCAGTGGTCTAGTGCGACGCTGTATTGTGCCAGCGGCCCAGGCTCGATTCCAAGTGCAGTCACATTAATTTGGGGTTAAATTGGAGTCTCGGCTTGGCTCTGCTCGTGCAATTAACGCCATTGAGGGCCAAACCCCTCAAGTCACACTGAAGTGTACATGCCGAACGATAAATAAAGTTAGGGCCACTGTGCACTCCTGTGTGAGTGTGTGCCTGTGCGTATGACTGCGTACGTATCCGCGCGCTTGTGTGTCTGCTCAGGGGAGTCGGCGGAATGGGCAGTAATGCCTCTCGCTGGTTGGTGACACGCCTACAAGCCTACCGAGAGTGAGAGTATCCCACAGGACAAAGACTGCCGTGCGCCGCTCCAGGCAACCGTCGTACAAAGATCTCGGCTCGGTCATCAGAGCCACAGGCAGCCGCCGTCGGGTCGCGGACGGCGTGGCTGCAAGCGTCGAAGACAAACAGGCGGCACCGGCAGGCGGGCAGGGCTTGGAAGGCCTGGCAGCGGTCGGTGGCGGCGCAGCGCAGGGCGCAAGACTCGGCGCCGCCGCAGACGCCTGGCAGCAGGCGCTGGAACTCAGGCCGAATACCGCAGGCGCTCGCGCCTCCGGCGGCGACTCGTTCGAAGCCCGAGCAGCCACCGGAGTCAGCTAGTTGCCATGGAGACCATAGCAGGAGCAGCAATGCAACCACGCTAACAGTGAACATTTTAAGAATCCAATGCCTACCCCATAGTTCCTTGCTAATTGGAAGTGCCTGAATTTTATACTCAAATCAACAAGTAGCGAAATGCAGCAGCACCTCACGCATACAGCTGTTCAAACAGCTTTGAGGAATTTTTTCCCGCTTGAAAAATATCCACCTGAGCAAACATCTTCGGCGAGCAACTAAGTTCTCTGTCGCCAATTTTTGATGCAATTATAATGAGCAAGTATGCTTGTTTACGAGAGCTCGATGAGAGAAGTTGTCACTCCAGATTGCATGACAGTTAGATCTCCTTGTCTATGAAAACTGGGGGAGTTGCCTCTCCAGATTCCATGGCAGCTAGATCTTTTTGGCCAAATGATCGGAGAGAGGAGTTGCCGCTCCAGATTGCATGACAGCTAGATCTCCTTAGCTGTGAGCGCTCGGGGAGAGGAGTTGCCGCTCCAGATTCCATGACAGCTAGATCTCCTTAGCTATGAGCGCTCGGGGAGAGGAGTTGCCACTCCAGATTCCATGACAGCTAGATCTCCTTTGCTATGAGCGCTCGGGGAGAGGAGTTGCCACTCCAGATTCCATGACACTTAGATCTCCTTTGCTATGAGCGCTCGGGGAGAGAAGTTGCCACTCCAGATTCCATGACAGTTAGATCTCCTTAGCTATGAGCGCTCGGGGAGAGGAGTTGCCACTCCAGATTCCATTACAGTTAGATCTCCTTAGCTATGAGCGCTCGGGGAGAGGAGTTGCCACTCCAGATTCCATGACAGTTAGATCTCCTTAGCTATGAGCGCTCGGGGAGAGGAGTTGCCACTCCAGATTCCATGACAGTTAGATCTCCTTAGCTATGAGCGCTCGGGGAGAGGAGTTGCCACTCCAGATTCCATGACAGTTAGGTCTCCTTGGCTATGAGTGCTCGGGGAGAGGAGTTGCCTCTCCAGATTCCATGACAGTTAGGTCTCCTTGTCTATGAGTGGGGAGAGAGGAGTTGCCTTTCCAGATTCCATGACAGCTAGGTCTCCTTGTCTATGAGTGGGGAGAGAGGAGTTGCCTCTCCAGATTCCATGACAGCTAGGTCTCCTTGTCTATGAGTGGGGAGAGAGGAGTTGCCTCTCCAGATTCCATGACAGCTAGGTCTCCTTGTCTATGAGTGGGGAGAGAGGAGTTGCCTCTCCAGATTCCATGACAGCTAGGTCTCCTTGGCTATGAGTGCTCGGGGAGAGGAGTTGCCTCTCCAGATTCCATGACAACTAGGTCTCCTTGGCTATGAGTGATCGGGGAGAGGAGTTGCCACTCCAGATTGCATGACAGTTAGATCTCCTTGTCTATGAGTGGGGAGAGAGGAGTTGCCTCTCCAGATTGGATGACAGTTAGATCTCCTTGTCTATAAGTGGGGAGAGAGGAGTTGCCGCTCCAGATTGGATGACAGTTAGATCTCCTTGGCCAAGAGTGATCGAGGAGGAGTTGCCTTTCCAGATTGCATGACAGCTAGGTCTCCTTGGCTATGAGTGCTCGGGGAGAGGAGTTGCCTCTCCAGATTCCATGACAGCTAGGTCTCCTTGGCTATGAGTGCTCGGGGAGAGGAGTTGCCACTCCAGATTGCATGACAGTTAGATCTCCTTGGCTACGAATTTGATCAGAAAATGAGCAGAAATGCTGACAAGAAGCCAACAAAGGATGCGGCAAATTTGTTAAGTTTTCTAGGAAAGAAATCCTTCAATTTTAGCTATCCAATGAGCTCTCAGCTTGGAGGCGCCACGCGTGCAGTTGCCAGTTTATTAATAATAAATTCTCGCCAATATTGATGCGCGCTCAAATTCAATGTGAATGAACTACAAATAGAAATGAAAGTACAACAGGACAGGCCGGTACACGAGAAAGTGTGGAAAAGATAACAGAGCCAACAAATTGTTACCGCCCAGGCCAGTTATTGTATCGGAGGCGCGTGTACAGGGGCTGGCAGGCAAAAACACGCAGCAAAAGAACGTCTATGAAGTCTGACAAGGCGGCTGGGCTGGAAATTTTGTCAATCCAAGCAAGCAGTTCGGATAGCTTGTTATTGCAGCTCATCTCATTGCTCTCCCGAGGCAACGCTGGGACAAAAAATCCTCATAGAAAACGCGATGGGTAGCAACAGTAAAATCTGAGAGCTGATAATTTATATCGGGGAATTCTTTGAGCTGCGATAAAAACTCGACTGTGCTGCATCAACCAATCCACTGAGAACATCTCTGACGCATCTCCCGACTCGGGTTGGCAGCGCATCCGCATATTCCCTCCCTCCATCTCTCACCCTCCATCTTCCTCCATCTCTCACCCTCCATCTTCCTCCCTCTCTCACCCTCCATCTTCCTCCATCTCTCACCCTCCATCTTCCTCCCTCTCTCACTCTCCATCTTCCTCCATCTCTCACCCTCCATCTTCCTCCATCTCTCACCCTCCATCTTCCTCCATCTTCCTCCATCTCTCACCCTCCATCTTCCTCCATCTCTCACCCTCCATCTTCCTCCATCTCTCACCCTCCATCTTCCTCCATCTTCCTCCATCTCTCACCCTCCATCTTCCTCCATCTCTCACCCTCCATCTTCCTCCATCTCTCACCCTCCATCTTCCTCCATCTCTCACCCTCCATCTTCCTCCATCTCTCACCCTCCATCTTCCTCCATCTCTCACCCTCCATCTTCCTCCCTCTCTCACACTCCATCTTCCTCCATCTCTCACCCTCCCTCCGTCTCTCACCCTCCATCTCCCTCCCTCTCACCCTCCATCTCCCTCCATATCTTCCACTCCCTCCATCTCTCATCCTCAATCTCCCACCCTCCGTCTCTCACCCTCCATCTCTCACCCTCCATCTCCCTTCCTCTCTCACCCTCCATCTCCCTCCATATCTCCCACTCCCTCCATCTCTCACCCTCCATCTCCCTCCCTCTCACCCTCCATCTCCCTCCATATCTCCCACTCCCTCCATCTCTCATCCTCAATCTCCCTCCCTCTCACCCTCCATCTCCCACTCCCTCCATCTCTCATCCTCAATCTCCCACCCTCCGTCTCTCACCCTCCATCTTTCACCCTCCATCTCTCTTCCTCTCTCACCCTCTATCTCCTTTCGTCTCTCACCCTCCATCTCCCTTCCTCTCACCCTCCCTCTATCTCACAGGCTACTGCAATCCCATCTAAGAGCCAGTAAGCATTCAACAGCCTTAGACTTCAACTCGCAGAAGAGTTAAACCAATCAGAAGCAGCAAAGCTGTAGTTGAAAAACAAAGCATCTGTCATAGGGGCATCAAATGGCAGTTAGAATATGCTTGCTAAAAGCTTCCGCAGACAAATTTGCAATGCCAAACTGAGGCTAACAATAAACCAGAATGAGCAGACAGACAAGAGAGAGAGATAAGCAAAACACAGCATAAAAGCGAGATGATATTGTTCAATAAATATACTAGATGAGTATTAGAATCATTGGTATTAGAATCGGCAGTTAGCAGAGCTCCCGTCACCGACTTTAGCGCGGATGGAAAAATCAAATTCTTCATTCAAAAAAATCATTACGCAGCACGCTACTCATAAAAAATAGTAGCATGAGTGGTGCAGTGCGGCTAAAAATATTAATTTTAAATCCTAATGACAATTATTTCATAAGAAAACTATTACCGTAATATATCGATATCATCGGGATCAAAGTTGGGGGAAAATGGGGAGACAACAAGAGGCCGGCTTTAAACTCAAAGTGGTCTCAAAAATCAACTGACTACAGATCGGCTCCTAATTATTGTTAGGAGCTGCTGGATAGGAGGAGAACAGCGGGAGACGCTGGCGCACACACACAGGTAGATAGCGGAAGCACCTGACTGATAGAAATGAGCCGCACAGGATAAGCCAAGTCACTTATTTCGACAGCTTAGAGAGAGGAAATCGAAACAGAAGCCTTCTCTACACATTTGAAGTAGAGAAAGAAGTTGACTCTGTGACTCAAAAACGACTAGATGTCGCGGTACAAGTCGCTAAAAAAATTGTCAAAGAGTCGTATCTGAGGCATGTTGGAGTCGCTGTAGAATCACTGAGTTGCATCTAAAGTGCATTTATAGCAACTCTATTTAGACTACTTGAGTTAGTAGAGAGTTCAGCGCTAGAACAGCTCTTGGACGACTTTTTTACGATCCTGAAACTCACGACTCAACAGTCGCCTGTCCGTCAAGAGAGTCGCTCCAAAGTCATCAATACCATTTTCAACGGGCTTAGCAGCGCTACTGATAAATTTAAGTTAGCATTGAACTCAGCATTGAACAGGAAGCGGGCACGCACAAAGTCAATAATGGCACACTAGTTGAGGAGGGTGAGGGTTGCCTGGCCGGGGATTCGAACTCACGCCGGACCAATCGCGGCGGCGGCTGCCGATGCGGCGGCGGGCGCGGGCTCGTCGGTGTCCATGTCTTCAAAGTCGTCCTCCAAGACGAACTGCTGATCGTCGGCGCCGCCACCGCAGCTGTCCAGCGTGGCCTGGCGTCGGCCTGCCCAGCCGCTGGCGCCTGCGCCGCCGCCGGAGAATCGACGGGCACGCCGCGCCGACGCCGAGGCGCCTGCTGCTGAATCGGTGTCCCGGTAGACCGAGTCTAGCACGGCTGGCGCCACGTAGGTAAAGCCCTGGCGATGTTGAAAAAGACGATATGTATCGAAAATCAATTTCTTCTCAAAATTCTTGCTCACTCAAAGTGGTTTTAAATACCGATATGTATCGAAAACTAACTTTCGACTAAAACTTTCGACAATAAACTGCGTTGAGTAGATTAGCAAAGTTTTTGAGCCGATATGTATCGAAAATAAACTTTGCGTTGAGTAGATTAGCAAAGTTTTTGAGCCGATATGTATCGAAAATAAACTTTGCATTGAATAGATTGGCCGCTTTTTTTACCCGATCTACTATCGAAAATAAACTTTGCATTACGTAGATTGGCAAGTTTTTGAGCCGATATGTATCGAAAATTAACTTTGCATTGAATAGATTGGCCGCCTTTTGACCCGATCTGTATCGAAAATAAACTTTGAATTGAGTAGATTAGCAAAGTTTTTTAGCCGATATATATCGATAATTAACTTTGCGTTGAGTAGATTGGCAAAGTTTTTGAGCCGATATGTATCGAAAATTAACTTTGCATTGAGTAGATAAGCAAAAAAATTTTTGAGCCGATATGTATCGAAAATTAACTTTGCGTTGAGTAGATTGGCAAGTTCTTGAGCCGATATGTATCGAAAAAATGTTTACATGAAGGAATTTCTAAGCAAAAAACTGCCTGAAAAATTTCAAAAGCCTACAAATTGGCAATAAAAACAGCAATTATCTTTCACACTCACCTGGAAAGCATCAGACAGCGAGGCCGACAGCACGGAATCTTCGGCCGGGGATTCAACTGGATTTTCGCGAGTGAATTTCGGATCAAACAGGCTCACATCGGTCTCACTGGTCTGCGCAGGCCGTTCGAGGAGATTTGGGGAGTCTTTTTAGAAAGTTAAATAAAAAATAGCATAATAATCTTATCAACTACTCATGCGGTAGAACAGCTTGCTTACCAGTAGTGAGTCCGGCCTAAAAGGCGGTTCAGTTCGCCTATTGATGACGTGCTCCCAGTTCACTGAGGTGAAGAACGAGTGCGACTTCACTGCGTCAACATCGCGCGGGCCGTAGCCTAACCGTTCGGTGACGACCTTCTTCAGAAGCTGCAGCGGTTTGTGACGTTAGAGAACTGTGCGATAGGCACATTTTTCCAGAACCCCAATTCCAGTATTTTATTTACTAATTATAACATCTAGTCTAGAGCTTAACATCTAAGAGCTCAGACACCGAATCTCTACATCTAGACACCGAATCTCAGCATCTAGACACCGAATCGCTACATCTAGACACTGAATCTCAGCATCTAGACACCGAATCGCTACATCTAGACACTGAATCTCAGCATCTAGACACCAAATCCGAAACCTGACTAAAGGCGGAGAACTCACCGAGGTCAGCAGCGACTTGGCCTCGGGAGTAAGGTAGGGCGGCAGGCACAGACGGGAGCGCAGGATCTTGTCGATGGTCTGCTTCTTGGTGTCGGCCGAGAATGGCGGCCCACCGGACAGCATGTCGTACATGAGGGTGCCCAGACTCCACCAGTCCACATCTTTGCCGTGGCCCTGCCGGACCAGCACCTCAGGCGCCATGTACTCGATGGTGCCGCAGAACGTGTGCGTCAAGTCTTTGTCCGCGGCCTCCTTTGATAGGCCAAAGTCCGTCAGCTTCACGTGGCCTGGCAGGTAAATCGAAATTGAGTTAAATTAGACTGAGCTGAACCAGTTCGCACAAGACAATAACACTGCTGCGATCTCACCTTCCGTGTCTAAAAGGATATTCTCCGGCTTGAGGTCCCGGTACACAATTCCGAATTCGTGCAGGTGTCCGAGGGCCAGTGTGATCTCCGCCAGGTAAAACCTGCAGTTTGGTAGCATTGCATAGCCTAATATTTATCTGTTACCTGCTTTAGACATGCCCATTCTGCTGACCCGCTGAGCACGTACTCGCTCAATCAGGGTGTACAGCGGCAAAAATTCCTACCCCAAATACGGACGTAGCACTAATTAGCTGACGAAGCATTAAGCCTTAATAAGACAGTCATAGTTACTCCTGCCGTTTACCCAAATCGCAAGGGTTTTTTAACAGGTCAAGTTGCACTTTTAGTCAAAAATTAAGTCGCCTGGCCAGTGTAAATCAAGAGGGTTGCGCATGCATGGAATCGCTGGCAAATTTTCGTGCACCAATGAAAACGGTCCATTAGAATCGTTTAAGAGTCCTTGCAGGTAAAATAGGAAAGAAGTGACTTTAAATGACTCTGTCTAGAACGACGAGATGTCGTCACGGTAAAAGTCGCCAAAAGTCATCAAAGACTCGCCTAAGAATCACTTTAAAGCGTTTTACTGTCTGCGACTCTAAAATGACTCTGGGTCGACTGTATAAGAACTATGGGGCCGTAGAGTCGTATTTGAGGCGTGCTATAGTCGCTGTAGAGTCACTGAAATGTTTCAAGCACTAACTAGCCTACTGAGGTAGTAGAAAGCCGAGCGCCAACAACTAGGGTTAGGGTTCAATACTTCCGAGCGCAACGGGAAAAGCCCCAAATGAATGTGGCAGAGCAGCACGGAATCAACCCCCGGGTTCCTTTGTTCTTAGTTCAACTATAAACATCACCAGCTCCGTACCTGGCAGTGGGCTCGTTGAAGACGCCCTGGCGCTCCAGCTGGGTGAACAGCTCGCCACCAGCCATGAACTCCAGCACCAAGTACAGCCGGTCGCGGGTCTGGAAGGCGTAGCGCAGCTCAACAAGGAACGGGTGCCGAATGATTTCCAGGATATTGCGCTCCGCCTTGGTGTGCGCCGTGTCCTTCTGATTGCGCACTATGGTGGCCTTCTTCAGCACTTTCATAGCAAAGATGCAGCCGCGATCCGGGGCGGAGGCTTTGCGCGCCAGGAACACCTTGCCGTAGCCGCCTTTGCCCAGCACTTTCAACAGCTCGAAGTCGCGCGGCTGCAGTTGCAGCGTCGGGTTCACCAGGCGCTGGTCGATTTCGATGGTCTCGCCGTCACCGCGCATGGATTCCTCCACAGAGAGGGGGCCATTCAGCAGGAAGTTGCGCTACAGGGCATGGGTTTGAGATTTGCAACTGTCTTTGCTTTTGTATCAAATTTTTGTCTTGACCAATTGGCAGGTGCAATTTTACTCTAATAATAGTGCTATACTCAATAATATGGCATATCAAGAGACAAGCCTGTGTTGAGTCTTGGCTCCATTAGGATATGCTTATCCACTGATGGAATAATTTATTGAAATTATAGCTTAGCAAAGTATGGGAAAGTATAAATAATCATAACATTAAATGAATATATAATACACACAAAAATTATTTAAAGGCATATAAAAAGTTAAACAGATAAAAACATAATTTAATACATGCAAATGTAACAAACTATTAAAGAATTACAATATAATAAATGATAGAAAATCTCTCGATCATCCAGAGAAAGGCTAGCCTAGAATATTGGCAAATATCTTTAAATAAAAGAAAAGACAAAGGCCACCAATGCATAGCCTAGCTATAGGGTTCATAACTCTCCTTAGACTAGTGTTTCTATACAAAAGGAATTAACTTATATCCTAATCTTTAAAAAAAAATTTTTTGATTTTCTAATTACTTTTCAATTTAATAACCTTTTAAGGACTAAAATGAATCCAAAAAACCAGATAAGAAAGAAACTACTAATTGCACATCATAATATTAAAACTCCTCTTTAAATTACAACTTAGATACAAATTTGCATCTTTTTTCTAGCTAAAAACTTACCTTAGATAGCTAATATTAAAGTCAATCTTAGTTATAATGTTTTTTGAATATTTAATCCCTTTAACATTGAGCAATTTCTTAGCCAAAATGCATGTACCGATACGCAAAAATTTCTGATTGAATGGTGCAAATTTGAAGAAAATTGGACAACGCATTCGCCTAAACAATGAGAAGATGGCTACTTTACATGGCACCAATTGACATATATATATATATATTATATATATAAAGTTTTCATTTTTAGTATATCTGATGATAACTTTTAACAAATATAATAAAGAATATATATACATATAAAACAATTAGTCAACTTGGCCAATTTGGCTATTATAAATTGTAATAGACCAAAGGCAAATTGCTAAACTAACATTAATAGCCTTTTGATATTTTGACAATACTTAATTACAATTTTTTTACTTTTAGGCAAGTTTAAAAACTAAACTTTATTTGCACCAAGTGGGATAACCAATGCAATTTTAGAAGTTATAACTTTAGGACTAAATTGATATAAATATCTAGTTTACAATATTAAATTAGACTTAAAATCTTATTTAAAATATTAAAGTAATGCCAAAATAAAAATAAAAAGTATTTAATAATTGAAATAAAAAAAAATTAATGCTTTAAAGCTTTTATTTTGCGATTTATCTTTCTATTGAGAATCTTGGCTATGACATCAATATATCTAGCTTTTTTCTTTTGCTTTAATATATCATTGACAAGAAAGAATTATTTAGCTTAAACCAAGATTAACAAACTTGAAACTTTTTTAAAAGTAGCTTCCAATTTTTATAAATAGCCTAGTAATCTACTAGTTAGTTAGAATATACTACATTCATTAAAATTATACCTAGGCCCTATATAATACACTGTCAATAGCATTGCTAGCAGGTAGGCTGAGGACTGAGGATGAGGAGGTCAGATGGGGATCAAGATTTAGATTCTTAGACTTAGGATTAGATTAGGTGTAGATGTGACTGGAAGTCTAACTTCTGTTGGGATCCAAGGATTTCAGTTTAATAGGATCGGGAACGGGATCGATTTCTGATATATAAGCATATATAGTGCAGAAGTTGGACAAGGTAGGCCTAAAAATTTTCGGGAGTGTGGGGTCGGGATCCCGTCCTACCTCTAAGTCTAGTCTATAGTGTAGTGTAAAATAGATCCACTCAAATGGCATGCAGGTACCAGAAGCATAAATATAAAGAAAGATTTGTACTTTTACATCAAATTAAAATTACTTACTTCTGCTGATTCGTAGTCAGCATCATTCATTGCAGTATCTTGACCAGAATCTGCATTTGGAATTGGAGCTGGCATGCTTTCAGTGTGCGAATCCATATTTAACTTTACTTAATTAGGCAGTCAAAGAAAGAAGTGGGGAATATATCATTTTAAAATGTATAATATTGGTTTTCAGCTTTATATTATGAAAGCAAGACCTCTAAAGTCCTCACAGTAAAGTTCAAAATGTACTAGTAATAAACCATATATCTAAGAAAAAATGAACCTTTTCGGGCTTTGAAATCGCAATGACAACCCTGAACCTAAAAGAACAAATGTTAACTATTTGCAGCGCAGTTTAAGGCTACATAAGTAATTTTGTTTAACAATTTGAATTTAATATGTTTATTAATTATATCAATCTTCCGTAAGCGAAATAATTCTTACATTGAGAACTCTATTTAGCCCATCAGGTTATTGACAAACTTATAAAGCTTTTATGCTGTAAATATTCTTGTTATGTGTTCTTTAAGGCTGTAGAGTTTCGTTAACCTCTATATTTGCGATAGTTATTTAGTTTAAAGTTGTTTAGTTACTTATGCGCCACCCGGTGTATTTTATAATTATCATCGCTCGTGTACATGCATGTTGACGTCGCATGGCAAAAATAGGTACCTCACATTAGACCGACGTTTGGTCGACGAATAGCGCCATAGACCCTTTTTCGAAGTGGTCAGGACTTCTATATTGCTAGAAGATATAACTTCTTGCGTCGTTGCGTCCGGGTACTCGGTTGGGTATGGGCTGCATGCATGGTACAGCAGGTATTACATTCAGAATATCATATCTGCATTTATCATTTTCATGGTTCATTCTTAACTTTCCAAATTTTATTATCTAAAAATGCTGGTGACAAGCAAATCAGACAAAATTGTCTGGCAATTTAAAACTACTGTAGTTTTCAGTCTAGTTGAAGAATTTTCACTAGACGATTACTGCAGAGTATAAATTCAAACCGATTCAAGACTTGATGGCAACCACGCAGTGATATTGAACAATTGGTCAAGTTCACCTCTTCAGATTTTGTCCCCCATTCTAGCACATAGCCGTGGTTTGATTTGCCCTGTCAATACTATACATTTGCTCTTACATCGGTTAGTTTTAAGCGACGACAACTTCCTCAGTTTTAAAATATATATATACCACACCCTGTTATAAATTTCCAGTTTTAATACACCGTAGGTATACGGAGAAAAATGCTGCGAATAACTTAATTTAATTTTTACACGTCACTCATCACTTTTTAAACAATGGAAAAACTTCTGCATGCTCTCGTGGCAGCTAGCTGGTGTGGTATTTAATTATTGAAAATCAGATATAATTATCAAATACAAGTGCACATGCAAGAAGAAGCCGATACAAGCATGATATAATTTTCTGAGAAAAGTTTAGTAATTTTGGCAGTTTGAGTTGACTATCGATTCAGAAGCACTTGCGGTGCACAATGCCCGGGCCGGACTCGTCGTACTCCTGCTTGGAGATCCACATGGCCTGGAAGGTGCTCAGCGAGGCCAGGATGGAGCCGCCGATCCAGACGGAGTACTTGCGCTCCGGCGGCGCCACGATCTTGATCTTCATGGTGGACGGCGCCAGGGCGGTGATCTCCTTCTGCATGCGGTCGGCGATGCCCGGGTACATGGTGGTGCCACCGGAAAGCACGGTGTTGGCGTACAGGTCCTTCCTGATGTCCACGTCGCACTTCATGATGCTGTTGTAGGTGGTCTCCTGGATGCCGGACGACTCCATGCCGAGGAAGGACGGCTGGAACAGGGCCTCTGGGCAGCGGAAGCGCTCGTTGCCGATGGTGATCACCTGACCGTCAGGCAGCTCGTAGCTCTTCTCCAGGGAGCTGCTGCTGGCGGCGGTCTGCATCTCCTGCTCGAAGTCCAGGGCGACGTAGCACAGCTTCTCCTTGATGTCGCGGACGATCTCGCGCTCGGCGGTGGTGGTGAAGCTGTAGCCGCGCTCAGTCAGGATCTTCATCAGGTAGTCGGTGAGGTCGCGGCCGGCCAGGTCCAGACGCAGGATGGCGTGCGGCAGGGCGTAGCCCTCGTAGATAGGCACGGTGTGCGAGACGCCGTCGCCGGAGTCCAGCACGATGCCGGTGGTGCGGCCGCTGGCGTACAGGGACAGCACAGCCTGGATGGCGATGTACGTGGCTGGGGCGTTGAAGGTCTCGAACATGATCTGCGTCATCTTCTCGCGGTTGGCCTTGGGGTTCAGCGGAGCCTCTGTCAGCAGCACCGGGTGCTCCTCCGGGGCAACGCGGAGCTCATTGTAGAAGGTGTGGTGCCAGATCTTCTCCATGTCGTCCCAGTTGGTCACGATGCCGTGCTCGATCGGATACTTCAGCGTCAGGATGCCGCGCTTGCTCTGGGCCTCGTCGCCGACGTAGCTGTCCTTCTGGCCCATGCCGACCATGACGCCCTGCGGGTTGGGATGGTTTGGGTCGGCAAGTTGTGAGCTGTGGACAGCTCAGGAATTGTCAGAGGGGGTAGCAAAGTTCGGCAAGCTGAAGTCTCACCTGATGACGCGGGCGGCCCACGATGGAGGG
Organism: Macrostomum lignano; assembly: GCA_002269645.1. Lineage (NCBI taxonomy): Eukaryota > Metazoa > Platyhelminthes > Macrostomidae > Macrostomum > Macrostomum lignano. Next base: position 22,316 of record NIVC01004300.1, read on the forward strand.
GAACACGGCCCGGGGAGCGTCGTCTCCGGCGAAGCCGGCCTTGCACATGCCGGAGCCGTTGTCGATGACCAGGGCGGCGATATCTTCGTCAGACATCTTTTACAATTCTGCAGTACTTTTCGCTTAACGAATGAGAAAAAATACACAATGACAAGTTTTTTATTGCTAAAGAAGGCAGTTAATATACTTGCTTGTGCTGGCTTGGGGATGGGAACTTGCAGACTTCATAGTTTCAGCATCACCAATTATGGCAATCGATGCCACGCCTAAATCGCTCGCTTCCATTTCCATATATGGTCATTTCTCACTTGGCCTAGGGCAGAGTTAAAGGATTGAGCGCGCGCTGGATATCCATATATGGAAATGGCTGTGCGGCCGATTCTCGTCTCATCTGAATGCGCAAAAATAACTGAGGCAAAAACGTCTGTGGGCCGTGGGAATCTCCAAAATTGAGGCCTACACATGTAGCTCTCGCGCGGCAGGGCAACTACATGTAGCCGCTTTCTGCATGTTTGTTTGGCCAACAAAGCGCAGCTAAGGGTGCTTCAAATTTATGCACTCTCCGGATAAGCTCATTTAAATATAATCATATACTCATATTAATCATTTATACTTATATGCTTATATACTCATATAATCATAAACTCATATTCATACGAGCTATACTCATATCCTTTTATCCTCATGACGTAACCCGGGTTGCATGAAAAGACTTGTGCAATCCCTGGCTGGGCTCTGGCGCTGAAAAGTACAGCCACCCAGGCCGATCGTCCGCTTGACTTTTTCCGCCTCTCGATGGTGCGGCAGCTGACGTTGCGACCAAGATACCATTATCTAGACAGCGGGCCCAGGTTGTTGAAGGTACACGTCAAAGACGTGGCCGCCGCCAGTCACCTGCGCAGGAATGCACCCGGTAAAAACTCCCAATAACGAGACGGGACTCCCGGTCTGTAGCAGACGAAGGTTCTTGGCCCCAACTGTACTAGAGATAGGTTGGCCGATTAAGGGAATCTATATGATCCCTCCCAAGCCCCAGGATCCCAAGAGTGGATAATCGATAACGCCATTCTCTAATTTCTTTCTTCCTAGATGGGTTCGATGCAGCAGGGGATGGGGAAGTTCAGGTCCCAGAGCACATTTTACAGGGACTTACTTAGAAATACCCTAAGCAGGGCTGCTTGGCGCCGTGGTCATCGGGTGGTCACGGTGGCGGCTGCAGTCACGGATGATCCTGGTGGCTCAACGTGGTGACCAGAAGTCCCGGATTGGGGTTTGGGCGTTAGGGGAGGTCGCATCGGGGAAGGTGAGGACAGTTAACGGATGTCTATGGAGAAGATCCTGAGTATCGGGGAGCAATTACAGTGTTTCGGGGAGATTAACTTGGTCCTAGGGGGAGATTAACTTGAAGAACTTCGGAGGGGTCCCCGGGACCGTTGGTCTCGCTCAGGGCTCAAAACGGGCTCCTATTTATAGCCCTTAACCTTTTGACCTCCAACAACAACAAGCAACCCTGATGACGTGGCGCAGCGGAGAAAATGATTTATGATGGGGGATTATGCAACAGGCAGGAAAAATCTTGGGGGATAGGGGTCATAAAACTGTCACACGCATGAATGATTTCGAACAATAGAGCGGAAGTGGAGTTGGTGCGCAGGGGAGTCCATAGGGCTTTTGAATTAACCTGTGCTTCTTAACTGTCACAAATAGACAGTAGACAAATAAATTATAATTAATTAGGTATTCAAATGACATAAACTAATTAAAGTTACCACTAGAATACTTTAAATTAGTCCTGATTACCAATTTAGGACAGTTAAAATTGTTTTACTGAACACAATGCGTCTCGGGGTACTCGAACGCACCCTTCAAATACGAGTACAATTTACAATGTAAAACATGTTCTTGATACTTTACTTCCAGTAAAAATACTAGAATAATACGCGCATAAAATACTGTATCAAAGCGTTTTTATCAGCCAAAACTTTTCTACCTTAATTTCTCTGAGAAATTCAAACCTTAAATACGTCGAGCCATCTTCTAAGCAGGGTTGCGACAAGCTTTGGTTATCCACTCACTCGCAAGCAGCTCTTTGAAGACGGCTTCCTGCAGCTGTCAGAGGGACCTCTTTAGTCTGTGCCTCTGTAGCTGGGACCCCCTCTGTAGCTGGCGCTCCCTCTGTGGCTGGCGCCTCCTCTGTAGCTGGCTCCCCTCTGTAGCTGGCATCCCTCTGTAGCTGGCGCTCCCTCTGTAGCTGGAACCCCTCTGTAGCTGGCGCTCCCTCTGTAGCTGGCGCCCTTCTGTAGCTGGCTCCCCTCTGTAGCTGGCGCCTCTCTGTAGCTGGCGCCCCTCTGTAGCTGGCACCCCTCTGTAGCTGGCGCCCCTCTGTAGCTGGCGCTCCCTCTGTAGCTGGCGCCCCTCTGTAGCTGGGACCCCCTCTGTAGCTGGCGCCTCTCTGTAGCTGGCACCCCTCTGTAGCTGGCGCCTCTCTGTAGCTGGCGCCTCTCTGTAGCTGGCGCCCCTCTGTAGCTGGCGCCTCTCTGTAGCTGGCGCCTCCTCTGTAGCTGGCGCCCCTCTGTAGCTGGCGCCTCTCTGTAGCTGGCTCCCCTCTGTAGCTGGCGCCCCTCTGTTAGTGGCGCCTCCTCTGTTAGTGGCGCCTCCTCTGTTAGTGGCGCCTCCTCTGTTAGTGGCGCCTCCTCTGTTAGTGGCGCCTCCTCTGTTAGTGGCGCCTCCTCTGTTAGTGGCGCCTCCTCTGTTAGCACCCCTTAGAAGATATTTGGGACTGGCGGGAAGGTCCTTATCCTTGAAAAATTCTTGAAAAATCAACCAACGTCTTTTGGTCCTCCCATTATTGGTCCCATGGGCTCTGATCCCAACCCCATTACTTATTAAACATTAATTTTTTAGCAATAATATGGCCCACTATCATATCTCTGTCGGTTAATCACCTTTCTTCGGATCAGATACCTTTCGAAAGCAAGATTTTCTGCTTGAGATGAAACCTAATTCTCAAGTCTTGCATGTTTTTTATGAATAATAATCCTGGATAATGACTTTGAGGCTATTAAAAGTATGCTGCATTAAGCTTAGGTAGGGATTCCATGACTCCCCTCTGATTGAGTCAAAGTCAACATACAGGTCTAGCAGACTCTGTGAACCCTTTATCACAAGAGTCACACTATCAGTTTACTGTTTCACTCTGCTACAGCCTACAGCAGGCGGCCGCTCTGCAATTTGGCGGCTGACCCGGCCTATTGCCAGAGCCTGTATCAGCTGTAATAGTGAAAACCAGATAGCACCAGCTAAAGCTCTCAGTGCAGGCACTTTGTACTTTCCAATATAATTGCTTTGTGTAATGCGGCGGGCCTATACAGCCAACGGGCTGCAACTCTCTCCCCTTTGCCAGCAGTCCAGCTCTCGAGCCCTTTCTAGTCAGAAACGCTACGGGACAGACAGGCCGAAGGAGAGGCCCGGCTGGTCCCCTGACAACCTCCCCTCCGAATTGCCCCTGGAGAATTGCATACGTGGGGGCTGGAGACAGATATAGGGACAGTTGCAATTGTGGCGTACAGTCCAAATGAGACACACAACCCGAACTGCTTGGTCGTTGCTAATGTGTAATCTCTCTCTCTGTGTCCAGCTGCGTGCAGTGGTTGCTTTCACCAGAAGCGACCACTTTTTTGCCCAGGGTGGAATGCGTCACAAAGCCGCATATAGTATCAGGTCTTTCTCTCTTTCCCCTCCTCCACTCCCCCCTGTTCCCGCCCGACCTGGGCGCCCATTGGTTCAGTAGAGTAGAATTTCCCTATAAAAATTCTCTGAAGCTTCCAGGCCTCACTGCCTCTCTCTGTGGAAAAGTCGCGCGATACGGTAGTACAACAATCCTTACTCTGCAGCGCAGTCGCGTGAGCAACTTCCAAACCCTTCTCAATCAGTACAGACTTTGCAGTCAGCATAAAGGATAAGGGAAAATACCGGTGTGAGCGAATTAATCTCCAGGTTGGCCAATGGACACACGGCGGACATGACACCTTTGATACTGAATACTCAGCCTGTGCTTGTTGGTAACCGTGTGGTGCTCAGAACAACAGCAATGCTTTCAGCAGCTGCTAGCACCGCAGCTTCATCTGGCCATGCTGCTGCTCCAGCTGCCTACAAGCCGTCTCAGTCGCCAGTAAGTGCTGCTCATATTGCTACTGTTCGGTAAACCTCTCTTGCCCTCGTTATAAAAAGTAAAGGTATTCCCGCAGCTGCCAGAACAGATGCCAAATGCTACTCAGCAGGCGGCTCCGACAACTCAAAACCTCCGGGACCAACGCCTTGACTACGTCAACCTGCGGCCGCAGCGCAGCGCAGTCCCGCAACATCATCGGGAGTACGCTAACTTGAGAGACGCCGACGCCGAGCACACGCTGTCAACGTCGTCGCTGTGCCCTCAGCCTGGCGCCGAGCTGAGCAACCCGCGGCTCAACTACATGGAGCTGGACTTCTCCTCGGGTCGAGGCCAGTCCTGCCGGCTGCAGCGAGAGCAACAGTTGATCTACGTTGAGCTCGACTTTCGCGCCATGGCCGCCCTGGCGGCAACGGTGCAGGCGGAACGCGAGCTTCCAGCCTTCGCCGCTGGCGCAGCTAGTCGTCGATGCCTCGATCGGTCGTCGAACAGCAACAGCAGCCCAGCATCGCCCGCAGCGAAGGCTTCGTCACTGAGCCGGCTGCGCACCTCCTTCGCCAAGTCGCTGTCTCGGTTCAGCCTGCGGCGTCGAGGGCGACACGAGGCGCCCGCTGCGAGCCAGGAGTTTTGAGGCGCTTGTGTACAACTTCAATTCGCGTCGTTCCCAGGCTCCGCTTAAACTCAAGGGAAACATTGGGATCGAGAAAGAGCTCGTAAAGTCTGGCTTTAATTTTGAGTTTGGAGCATCAGTTCGGCATTCGTCAGCATCTCTTTTCCGAACAGCTTTAGCCGCAACAAAACTCATGGTAGCTCTGGTTTCCATTCCTCGAATTATAATCTGCATCCTGTCTGCAGTTTCATGTTCGTCTCTCGTCTACAGAATACTTGGGCTTTTGTCATTGTGTTGGTTCGCTTTTGCACTCGACTTTCCGTGTACCTTAGAGCTGTACATTGTATTCTTTTTATATTATTATGCTTGTTTGTACATCATCATAGATCAGCTATTTAAACTAGCATTCGCCAATGTAGGTCTGCTTGTTCTACCTCTGTTAATGCGCAGTCTCTCGAAATCTGGTCAATTTCAACTTTTATTTTTAGATTTCCAGTCGAATGAAAACACAACAGAGGCCACTTTGGGTCTCCCAAAAATAAAATGCACCCTTATAGCTCCAGATTTCCAGCAAAGCTACAGAAATAATCCGCAGGTCTGCGTGATCGGAACGGTCTGGCTTATAGATAACCGGCGGAATTGGTGTTTGCTCAGCCAGGTTGGCAACAGACGGGGAGCAGTGCAAACAGACCTCATGGTCTTTCACCCTGCTCGGTCAACACAGCAGGGGGGGGGGTGAGATCGAATATCAGAGGGAGATTTCAGAAGTGCCCTCTGATCCTCAGATAGTGGCGCAGTTTCCTGCGGGACCGCGAGATGGGGTCAAATGGTCGCGAATTACCTGTCTGCTTTTATCAGAAGGCCGGTCTTTCCTGGCTTCACATTGGCATGGGGTTCTTTCAAGGCCTTTCCTACCTTCCCAATCTCCGTGTCTGTTGTCTCAACATTGTTTTGCGGTAGAGTCCGTTTATAGAACTAGCTTTTTTCTGTTAACAAGGAAGTAAAGTTATGGCGATGCGTTGCTCAGGAAGCTGAGTTGTTTGCTACACTATTCGCTTTAAGAATCACTGTTTATGAGCAGTCATACTTTGCAGTCCATTTTACGTGAAAATGCTTTTTGTTAGTGAGAATAGCCTATAAGTAGCACCATTGCCTCTCGGACTCAGTCACTCACATCCGGTGTTGTACCTTTTTGCTGTTTTCGCAATTAAACTAATTGGAAAATCAAGCCCGCGCTTGGGAACAATGGGTAAAGCTATTTTTAAATGCTTAAAATGGAAAAAAGCGATCCTTAAATTTATCAGAAAGCTTTCGTCATTTTTATTGGCAATTCATTTACACTCAAGTGCAGCTTCAGAATGCTAAAATACAATTCTGTTCTACTCTCTTCTATATTCTATTTCATTCTATTTCATTCCTAAAATAGAATGGAAGGCGTTGCTCATTCGCATACTATATCAATATTACACAATTTCCAGAGCTAGGTAAAAACCCCAAGGTATTTGAGGAACTTTCGAAGAACCTTAAAAACCAAATGAAGATTCTTCAGAACCAGAAATTAAACGTCATTTAAAAATTTGAAAACGGAATTGCAAAATATATTTTTACGTACGGATAAAATAGCTTCGCTGAAGTTTTCTGGCGATCAAAATTATGGTCCTAATAGTCATAATTTAAGTGCAGAGACTCAAACTCAGAAATTTTTGAGTGCAGACACGCGCCAACAGCTAGTAGACCCGCAGTATTCAAGTCATAAAAATTTGCCGCAATAAAGACAAAGTTTTACAACCGCCATCGATTTTGGTGCTTATGCACCAATAAACAATGGATTGGCGACGCGACTTTGCTAATTGGTTTAACAAAAAGCCAATGCATTTTTCAAGGACCATTGGTGTCTGTAGTAGAAGGACCGGGGGCACCTTGTTTCTATGAATTTTCGAGGGCTCACAGTTACCGCGGTCTCACACCCCCAGTCGGCTGAATATTGGAGCTTTGGTGCTCACTCGAATGAGCACCCCGGTGCTGGCGCCCCCTGGTGCTGGCGCCCCCTGGTGCTGGCGCCCCCTGGTGCTGGCGCCCCCTGGTGCTGGCGCCCCCTGGTGCTGGCGCCCCCTGGTGCTGGCGCCCCCTGGTGCTGGCGCCCCCTGGTGCTGGCGCCCCCTGGTGCTGGCGCCCCCTGGTGCTGGCGCCCCCTGGTGCTGGCGCCCCCTGGTGCTGGCGCCCCCTGGTGCTGGCGCCCCCTGGTGCTGGCGCCCCCTGGTGCTGGCGCCCCCTGGTGCTGGCGCCCCTGGTGCTGGCGCCCCCTGGTGCTGGCGCCCCTGGTGCTGGCGCCCCCTGGTGCTGGCGCCCCCTGGTGCTGGCGCCCCCTGGTGCTGGCGCCCCCTGGTGCTGGCGCCCCCTGGTGCTGGCGCCCCTGGTGCTGGCGCCCCCTGGTGCTGGCGCCCCCTGGTGCTGGCGCCCCCTGGTGCTGGCGCCCCCTGGTGCTGGCGCCCCTGGTGCTGGCGCCCCCTGGTGCTGGCGCCCCCTGGTGCTGGCGCCCCCTGGTGCTGGCGCCCCTGGTGTTGGCGCCCCCTGGTGCTGGCGCCCCCTGGTGCTGGCGCCCCCTGGTGCTGGCGCCCCCTGGTGCTGGCGCCCCCTGGTGCTGGCGCCCCTGGTGTTGGCGCCCCCTGGTGCTGGCGCCCCCTGGTGCTGGCGCCCCCTGGTGCTGGCGCCCCCTGGTGCTGGCGCCCCCTGGTGCTGGCGCCCCCTGGTGCTGGCGCCCCCTGGTGCTGGCGCCCCCTGGTGCTGGCGCCCCTGGTGTTGGCGCCCCCTGGTGCTGGCGCCCCCTGGTGCTGGCGCCCCCTGGTGCTGGCGCCCCCTGGTGCTGGCGCCCCCTGGTGCTGGCGCCCCTGGTGCTGGCGCCCCCTGGTGCTGGCGCCCCCTGGTGCTGGCGCCCCCTGGTGCTGGCGCCCCCTGGTGCTGGCGCCCCCTGGTGCTGGCGCCCCCTGGTGCATACAAACTACATGAACTTTTATGTATTTATAATATAACTAATATAGACGACTTTTAGAAGGAACAAAGCCAATATAAATTTTATACCGGTATACATTAAATAAATTATTGAAAGCACACACAAGGCCGCTTGAGAGCAATGGTTACAAGAGGCGAAAGTCGGAATAGAGGAAAAAGAAAATCAGGACACATTAATTCGCGAAAGATCCCGCATTGCGGGAAGTATATTTTCAGATATTTAAACAAAGTTTCGGGGGTTAAACGGTATACGTAAGCGTATTATAGCAATGTCTGCGCTAAAATAAATAAGAATTATTATTAAAAAGTGATTAAACAAAAGAGCACAACCTGCCACTTGACTGTTTTAATAACTGTGACCAGACAATCAAATAAAAATGTTATACAATTTTTACAGCTACAGCTGCTAACATGAGCAGTCAATGTGTCAACACATTTAAATGTGTCAGATATTTAAATATTTATAGACTTGAGAAAGAATTGAACAAAAGAATGGCACAGCGAATAAAGAGCGTCCTCAATCACAACAAAAACGCGCACATCGATGTAAAAAACTCAAGCATTGCGTTATCGTATTCATTTAATTATAAAAAAGTAATTTGAAACTATCAGAGGAATATAGCAGAAGCTGAGTGCAGCTTTGCATGCAGCGGGCAAGCCTGTCCCTACCGCTAATATCTTGGGCAAGAGAATAAGCTGTACATTTTAAACAAATTTTGCGCTTTAAGTTAGCTAAGAATTCGACTTATCATTGAAAAAATTGCATACAATTATATATTTATCTTATCGCGTTTCAGCACCGATAGGAAATTCAAATTGGTAATATTTCGTAAAAAGTTATAGAAAATTACGGATTTGTAGTACTTTAAACACATTTTATTGTATTTAATTTTTTTAAAGTCCTCTGAATACGAGTTAAATAAAATTACCAAAAAAGAATTCAGTGGAAAATTCTAATAATTGGTAAACCAAAATTATAATTTCCCGTTGCATATTATATTGTTTATTTAATAAAACAATTTGCGACGTTTTCTTTGATTCGATCATGCAACGCTGTTGACTGAGTCATGAACTCTTCTAAATTCCTCACTTTAACTGTGTTTGTGAAAACTCCTTTTTTATTGCACTATTGATACACTTATTGCAGGCTTTTTATTTTCTATTTTAATAAAAGTCTAAAGTAGACTTTTATTTGCTTTTTTATATTATGGCTTAGCTTAAATCACATTTATTATTTTTTTTAGATCTTGACTCCATATTTATTATAAAATAAGATTTTGCTTTTTTCTAATGATACTGATGGAATACTTCTTTTAAGAGTATTATTGCAAGCAATAAGGTGCTTTCTTTGGGCCACACAGAAATTCTGGCAAAGCTTGACCTGACCGAAGCGCGCCGCAGCCTCCGTCGATCACAACTCCGAGCCTCGGCCAGCCACGGGCCCGGCCACCCAGGTAGGTCGCGGCTTGCCCGGCACCGGGAAGAAAATCCCCTTACCCTGCGGCGGCGAGGTCTGCGATTAAAAATGAAAATCAAATGAATTCAATAAAAATGAGAACTGGGCGATTGAGAATAAAGAATCTCTGTAAATAATGCAGAGACTCACCACAACCGCGGATGGGGACGAAGGAGGCTGCTGACTGTCAGATGCGGTAGCGGACGCCAGCTGAGGCGGAGTTTGCTGATGTCCGGATCGCGGAGAGGCGATCTGGAAGTCCAGCGGTCGCTGGTGTCCCAGCCAAGGGGGACCCGCGTTGGCGCCGTCAAGCAGTTGAGCGCGGCTGTACAAGCGGTGCGAAAAAAAAGCGTTCCGATTTTGATAAGCCGTCGCGTCTCCAGACAGTGTGAAAACCCTCCTCCCTCCCCTCCGACCCCCTTGTCCCTCTCCTCTCATCACATTCTCTAGGCCAGCTCCGCAGTCTCACTCACGGGCTGAGCGGCTGGAACAGTCCACCAGAAGAAGCCGCCCCAGGTGGCGCAAGCGGCGCAGCCGGCGAAATTCCGCTAGAAAAGCCGTTCTGCTGCTGCTGCTGCGTGGACGAGTGCGCCCGGCGCTTTGTCTTCTTCTTTTTCTTTGTTTGAGCGGTAGGGTTCGCTGATGTCGCAGTGGAATCGCCGTTGCCAATCGGAGCTTCCGAAGCGATGACGCCAGGAAGGCGACTGCCGGGCGCCACGCCCAGCGGCTGAAGCTGCGCCGGTAGCGGGCGAGGGGCTGCGGGTGGGGAAATTGGTTGGTGTCTTTGGGTTTTGTTTGGTGTTAGTGGAAGCAAGGCAGAAGGTAGGCGATGCTGGTTGGTGTCTTGCGGGTTTTGGTTGGTGTTGGTGGAAGCAAGGCAGCAGGTAGGCGATGTTGGTTGGTGTTTCTGTTTGGTTGGGATCTCTGAACCATCTGTTAGTTCCCAAAACTTAATTATCTATCTGGTTTTATATTAGTTAAACAATGTTCCCTAATTGTTAACATTTATGCAAATTCTTACATGGCAGCACGTTTACAGGCTGTGGCTCCTCAGTGGGGTCTGCCGTGGTCGCGTCTGCAGGGCTCGCCACTTCAACCGACTCGCCCTTCAAGCCAGGGGAGCTGTCAGCCTGAAACTGCGGCGGCGGAGGCAGCAGGACGCTGTCCGACGCCGGGTCGGCTTCGTCGTGGGCCAAGATCATCGCCGGAGGATCGTCGCTTACCGCCGCGCCGTTGAGCGAACCGGCGCTGCTTGTGGCGCCAATCAGGCCGAGCAGCGGATCTGGCGGGTTTTGAATCAGTCGGTTCCACTAAATTATAGTGCAGCATGAGCCTGACCCTAACCCTCCCTCCAGCCAGGTACTTCTGGTCCTTATTACTTTTCTCGAGTCATGAATGCTCATTTCCTTAAAATTCGAGCTCTCACACGTACGCAGAGTCTCAGAGTGTACAAGAGCCCTTACCTTTCATCGTCAGGCATTTACAACACGTGTGGCCCTGATGAGCGGAAACGCTTTATAAGGTCTTGTTACGACTTCTCCTCTAGCGGAAGACAGTGAGCCAAGACCAACAAGGTCACATATTTGCACTCTTAGACGAGCGTCCTAATTCATCGTTTATTTATTTTTTATTTCAAGGCATAAAGCATCGCTTCTTTAGCTCATGACTGGTTGTGAGTATCAAATTTTCGCACCTGGAATTTCGGCCGACGCCACCGCCATCTCCACGCCGTCGTCTTCGCTCTCCTTCCGATCGAATCCGCCGGACGCGTCGGCCCAGTTTTCCCTGGAGCTCCGACGCGACGAAGCGGCAGCCGCGGTCGCAGTCGCCGCCGCCTCCGTTGTCGCTTCCAAGCTTCGCAATCGACGCCGAATCGTTGGCGGCGGCGTTGTCGGCGGTCTCGGCGAAATTTCCTGGAAATTTTGTTTAATTACGCTGTTGCCTTAGTATAAGTTTATTTTCATAATGTTTTTCTAAAATGGCGTGCATATCATATTGTACCATATTGTTACCACGGTGCGCGAATAGCAGAAATTGTTTTCCAAATCATTTCTATTTTTAAAAATTAACTCATCCATGGCCAAGCTAATTTTCTTATACAATAGAAGTGAAGCTGGCGTCATCGGTAGTGAGGTGGGTGCTGGGAGGGGCAGAAATATAAAACGAGAATGGGAAATGAGTGCGCTCAGTGCATTTTCTATATAGTTAGGCGAGTGACTGCGACACAAAGAGTGCATGCTATTTAAATGAGAAAGGACAGTGGCAGAAACAGTTGTCTACAAGACTGAGACGAGGAACTTGTCCCAGATCCTCACGTGGACACTTGGCTTCCTGTCTGCGCCATCGTTTGAGCTGCCAGCCTCATCATTGTCCGCAGACTCCGAGGCCGCATAATTTCTGTTGTATTCCGCTGGCTCGGGCGGCACTGCAAAGCCGCTCTGCTTCGTCAACTGCGCTTTCTTGGCTCGGCGCGGCGTCGGCGCCGACGGCCTGCCGGCCTCCTCGTCGTCGTCGATTTCAGCGCCGTCCGACTCGTAACAGGAGGCGTCGAGACCGATGATCGACGAAGAGTCGGCGCGTTGGCGGCTCTGCGACGGCGCTGGCTGCATCCGGGGAGTTCGCGGAGTTCGCGGAGTCCGTGGCGTCCGCGGAGTACGCGGCGCAGACGAGGTCAAATTCGAGCTGCTGGGCTGCGGCAGCGGCGGCGGCCTCGGGCGCATGGTGAACAGGTTGCTGGCCGACCCGCCACCGGCGCTCCCACTCTGCGACTGGGATTTGGGCCCGTGCCCGGCTCCGGCAGCAGAGGATGCGGCTGCTGATGGCTGCTGCTGGGAGCGCGGGCTGGGGAACTTTGCCAGCAGCTGGCGGCGCAGGGGATGGTTAGGAGTTCGGGAGTAATTAGCTGTCACTGAGAGGAGATAAAAGCCGCCTACTGTAAGTAGTGTTAGTTGGAAACTCTTCAACCTGAGGTGCAGCCGGCATATCAGTTGGATTAGTGGATTGTCATAAACTGCAATCAATCAATACCAAATAAGTTGTTCGGAAGCAATTGCTTGAAAAAACAATGTCTACACATGAAACCGACCTTGCACCCTCATTCCACAACAGCCTCCAACTTCCACTCGGATTCCACAACAGCCTCCAACACACCCAATCGGATTCCACAACACCCTCCAACACACCCACTAGGATTCCACAACAGCCTCCAACACACCCAATCGGATTCCACAACAGCCTCCAACACACCCACTAGGATTCCACAACAGCCTCCAACACACCCAATCGGATTCTACAACAGCCTCCAACACACCCAATAGGATTCCACAAGAGCCTCCAACACACCCAATAGGATTCCACAACAGCCTCCAACACACCCAATCGGATTCCACAACAGCCTATTACACCTCGATTCCGCTCAAGACCTGCACTACACTGGGTCACTCAATCAGCCCTCAGTTACTCAAGTGTCCCCAGGTCCCTCACCATAGGCATGGAGCCTCGAAGCTGCTCGCTCATTGAGTTCAGATCGAAGGCCGACCCTCCGGCTGCTGCGGTGGCGTCATTGTCGCGGTACCGCTGGCGGAAGTGGCTGGCGATGATCAGCTTGCAGTAGTTGAGGTGCCTCTGCTTGGCGTAGTCCCACAGCGTGGCGTTGTCGCTGTCCCGGAGCTCCAGGTTGGCTGAGGAATGAACCGTTGCCGATCAGGCATATTTTGAATCCAATTTGTAAAAGACTACACGTGAAACCAGCCCCATACCTCCGCTGTCTAGCAGGTAGTTGAGCACCTCACCGTGACCACCCAGAGTGGCCAGGTGAGCGGCGGTCCTTTGGTCCTGATCTCGCTGGTCGATGGCTTCAACAATGGAGTCTTTGCAGGCCTCCAGGATAAGTTTGCATGCGGCCAGAGATCCTGGTTTTATTTTTTTTAAAAGTCTAAAATCAGCTCAAGTCCATCTTGCGCCGGAAAAAAGCAATTTAGATAAGATTTGACCTACCTTGCTCGGCTGCGACCATCAATGCATTTTTGCCACTGTTATCCGTGACCAGCACACTCTGAGCTGTCAGCAGGTTCTGAAGACGATGTGAAGTTACATGCAAGATTAGATTTTTAGAGGGGGTCTTTGGGGGTCCGCAGCCAGCGAGGATGATGCACGCGGACACGTACGCAGACACTCACATGGGGTGTACAGCGGCATTTTTCCTTTTTCATTTTTGGCCGGGCTTGGGGGAAATAGCTGAGATTTTAAAGTTTTTGGGTGGAATTGCTGAGATGGCAAGACTTATTGGGAAATTGCTAAGATTTCAAAGCAAATAGGATTCACATAAATAATTTTCGTAACTTGCTTTTTGGGCGCCCCGAAGGGGGGCACTAGATTGCTAGTCCATTTACTAAAAATGGTTTGTTTCCTCTAAAAACTGCGCTTATTTTCTTAGAATTCATCAACATGTTTTACAAGAAGTTTACACTGCGCTTACCTTCAAGCACTCTAAAGGCTCCTGTCGTCGCACTGCCCAGTGCACGTAGGTCCTCCCCAATGCGTCTCTGTCGTCCTCGCTGCCGACTGCAGAAGCAGCCGCAAGACGGGCGCTGAGCAGGGCGAAGTGGTCGACCCGGTCCAGGCGGCAGGCCCACATCGCCGGCGTGGCCTGGTCCGCGTCCCGAACCCGCGGATCCGCCCGGTGGCGCAAAAGCAGCTTCAAGCACTCGGTGCTGGTTGACGTCACCGACCAGTGCATGGGCGCCCGGCCCAGCACGTCCCGCTCGTCTGGGCTGGCTTCGTACTTTACCAGCAGCTCCGCCAGGTCCGCGTGGCCACGGCTGATCGCCACGTGAAGGGCGGTTGATCGGTCTGGAGGGTTGGGGTGGGGTGGGGCGTCTGTAGAATCAGAGTGGTCTGTTGTAGAATCAGACTGGCCTGTTGTGGATTCAGACTGGCTTGTTGTGGATTCAGAATGGCTTGTTGTGGATTCAAGAGTGGCCTGTTGTGGATTCAAGAGTGGCCTGTTGTGGATTCAGAGTGGCCTGTTGTGGATTTAGAGTGACCTATTCTGGATTCAGAGTGGCCTGTTGTGGATTCAGAGTGGCCTGTTGTGGATTCAAGAGTGACCTATTCTGGATTCAAAGTGGCCTGCTGTGGATTCAGAGTGGCCTATTGTGGATTCAGAGTGGCCTGTTGTGGATTCAGAGTGGCCTATTGTGGATTCAGAGTGGCCTGTTGTGGATTCAGAGTGGCCTGTTGTGGATTCAGAGTGGCCTGTTGTGGACTCAGAGTGGCCTGTTGTGGAATCAGAGTGGCTTGTGGTAGAATCAGAGGAGCGGATTTGAGTTTCATTTGCAAAAAAGTAGCAACCCTAAACAGACTAAATAATCAAGATACTAATAGTAGTATTCAGGTGTCGAACCGTGCGCGCAGGCGTTGACGTTGGCCCCGGAGCGGAGCAGCCACTCGGCCACGGCGAACTGGTTGTGCTGCGCCGCGTGCATCAGCGGACTGCGGCCGAAACAGTCGGGCTCGTCAATGCTGCGAGGGTCTGGAAATGAATTTGATTAGATTCTCAAGCCAATTTCGGGTCTTTTACAATGTTTGGCTTGAATATTTGTGCCTATCATGCAGTTCAAAGTCGGCAGCTGGCTAATGCTCACGATCCATCTAGAAACATACTCATCATCGCACCGAGTATGAGTAAAGCTTTACTAGGCAATTAGCTCTGTCTGATCGTCTCTCCCTTGGTGTCTCTCCAATGTGACATGAAATACTCTAGCCAAATGGACAGCGATGTATTTTAAAGGAAAGCGTATAGACGCATTGATTATGATTAGTAAGCTGGTAACACTGGTTTTGCATGTACTTTAAACAGGACAATTGAAGTACGAATACCTATACTCGAACATTATACTCGAACATTCGAAGATTATAAATTTACGGCCGCTGTACACCCTGAATGAGCGTGTGCACGAGTGCGTGACTGTGTACAGTATTCGCGCGCTTGTATGCGCACAGCAGTGTTGGGCACTTCCATTACCGAGTAACTTGCAAATGGTAACGCAAGTTACTTTTTCGTAAAGCGTTCCTTTTTAAAGTTACTTTTTTATTTTAGTAACGGAGTAACGGTAAGTTACTAAATTTCGAAAGTCCATTACAGTTACTTTGCAACAATCGCAATATTTAAATTTGAAACTGAAATGCTTAGCTAGTACGCTGGTTGTCACATTTTTTTGCATTTTTCATTCCTAAATTCAAAATTAAGTGAATAGTATCATATGGTATTGCGCTTATTTAATGAAGAAATACTTGAAACATGTTTTACTTTGTTAATTTCGGTAAAATATTTTCGCCTTTCATTTTCGTTACTAAAAATTTTCAAGTTTGATTCAAACAAACAACCAAAGAAAGAAATTCACCTGTAGCCTCCACAAGTCCCTCCACTGGCACTGCAGTACATTACACCATTTTATACGGTTCTATTTATTTTACTCTATTGAATTATTGATATTCGTTTATTTTATCATTTATAATTTTAATTAAATTGATTGCCATTGCCCATTGGTCCTTCTACTTGCCTCACATCGTGTCGCCAATTCCTGTCTCTGTCTGTTAATCGGTTAATCCCAATGCCCAATGGCAAATTTCGGTAACAACAATGTGAAAAAATGTGCAATGTGAAAATTTTGGTAATAACATGGGTATCGGAAGTGAGTAACGGACAGTAACTTAAAAGTTACCAAGTTTTTGTCTAAAGTTACTAGGCTAACATAAGTTACTTTTTAAAAATTGGTAACTTAAGTTACAGTAATGCAAGTTGCTTTTTTGAGTAACTTGCCCAACACTGGTGCTCAGGAGTCATGTGATGGGCAGCATTGCCCCCCATTCGGTGTCGTCATCCCAAAACCACATCCCGACAGTCCTCCTGCGAGTATTTATATTAACTTTATATTTGCAGCCGATCAGGCTTTCGAAAAGCTTTGTAAACCGTAATCCCATGATGCTAGAATTCTTCTCTAGAGGAAAATATTAATTATTTTCGTTGTGGAGAAAAGTGCAGCTCACCTTTTTTAAACAGCGTTTTCAGCGTCTCGAGATCGCCATTCCGGCTGACCGTCACGGACAGCGGCGCGCCGCTCTGCATGCCGGAGTCCTGCGTTGCGGCCACGTTGCCGAATCTTCGACTGTCGACCTCCGGCCAGCGCCACTGGAACTTGTCCGGCGAGTCGCTGAACGGCGTCATCGGCGACTGCAGGCCTCGAGCCGAGGAAGCGCCGCTCTGAAGTGACGGCGTCTCCCTGCCGCGGGTCTCCACCCGCCTGCGCATGGAGCGGTAGTACTTCTGCATGTACAGAAGAGCCAGGTTGAGAGTGTCGCGAACTTCGGCGCATTCCGGCGTGAAGTCCAGCTTCAATAGGAACTGGTGAATGTAGGCCGCTGTCTTTTGAAAGTCTGGGAGCACAAAATTAAGGGTACCATTAAATTAGGGTTGCCGATTTGAAAATTGTTGAATATTACTTTTATCCTGTAATTTCTACATGTAACAAAAGTATGGAGCTTCTACTGTATGTTCAGTATGTTTTAAGCGTCAGTAATTGTTCAAATATTCGTGTAACAGAGGTCTGGTATTACAGCGAGGGCATATTCTTTATATTCAGTTTCTTCTCCTATCTGAATTCGAATTATCTAAAGAAGCATAACTTAGCTGACATTTAGACTTCAACTTTTAATGCTATGTACAGGGTGTCCCATAAGTAACTTTACAACTTGTTTCGTGAATAACTTTGTGATTAATGCTTGGATCCCCACCAGATTTTAGCATAGGAAAATATATAGAAAATGGTTTTTTTGACACCAAAAGCATGTTCATACGTTAAAAAATACAGTCCGTTCAGGGTCCTTCGATGTGGCCACCGCCGTTTGTAAGGCAGGCCTCCAGCCGCCGCGGAAAGTCCAGCAGTTGGTAAGCGTCTCAGGCGAAATCTGGGCCTGATATGAACATGCTTTTGGTGTCAAAAAATCCCTTTTCTATATATTTTCCTATGCTAAAATCTGGTTGGGATCCAAGCATTAATCACAAAGTTATTCACGAAACAAGTTGTAAAGTTACTTATGGGACACCCTGTATATATTTATATAAAACAAATAAAATGTGAATTTTTTTAAAAGCTGCATATGAAATTTGATAAATCAATTTTATAAAACTTTAAACTGGACAGCAATAATTTTACTTTTAAAAGTCATGGGAATTGTCAATTACAGTACATAAGTCAGACACAGTCAGATAAAATCCGTAGTCTCAAAATATTGAGCGAAATTTGTCAGAAGATGCGTATGTCAGCTATAAATGCGACTACTAAAGCATCATTGAGGTATGAACTCAATTTTAATAGATTGCATAGTAAATCAAAATAAAAACATTCGGGAGTCTAGAAGTATAGAAGCAGCATAGAAGCAGTCTGTAGAGTCTGTACGACTGTATCCCAAACTTCAGAGAACAGAAAAGCCAAAAAAGACAAAACTATGCACACTTTCAAATACTTATGCTATAAATATTCAAGAACAATAAATTTACCTTTTCTTTTAACAGTCATCATTCATTCGCTTTACTTCGCTAAAGACGATAGTAATTTTTTCATACTATGTTATTTTTCGTCCCTTTGACTTTTCGCTATAAATTCTTTGTCCAAAACCAAAGCAATAGATAAATTCGTTATCAAAGAACTAAAGAAAACTAAAAGTACTTGTTTTTTATATAGATATATTTTAAAAGAATTTTAGAAGAGATTTTTAAAGCAAATTTTATAAAAAATAGGAAAATAAGAAAAGAAACACCTGAAGGCAGCCGGGAAAAAGGAAACTTATGGCTAATTCGAAATCTTCATCGTCAGTGTAAATACTTAAGTA
Source organism: Macrostomum lignano (assembly GCA_002269645.1). Taxonomy (NCBI): domain Eukaryota; kingdom Metazoa; phylum Platyhelminthes; family Macrostomidae; genus Macrostomum; species Macrostomum lignano. The sequence goes on from NIVC01004300.1 coordinate 40,451, forward strand.
ACTTTAACAAATTCAACAACGAAGCAGTAATAATAGCATCTCAGGCTGAATTGATTACGCTTTTGTTAACGATAAAAAAAATAAAATAAATATTGCCTTTCAAAAACAATAAAAAATTTCTGTTTAAACCAAGCCTGACTATTTAACTTTTCCGTGTTCTATCAATTTATAAAACGGGCGGTAAACACTTGAAGAGGGGATTCTTTAAGTTTTAGAATAAGTATCTTTATATACATACGATAATTCCATGAAGGGATTTCGCTGCAAAAAGTGAAATGGTTATTTTGTTTCGAATATAAATGCAATTTACACATTTAAACTATGCTCCTCAGACCTCAGCTCATTGACTGACAGATCCAGAAATAGGGGCAAGAGGCCATGCTTTGTTCAGCTGAGCCAAAATTTTATTTTTATATTTTTTTGTCCTGCTCAAGAAATTTCTGGACCTATGATACTTATTTTGTAGAAACTTAGTATTATAGGCTGTCAGAATTGTCCTACTCAATTTTTTAGGTGTAAAATAAAATATTTGTTATAGTTGTTTTAAATTTTTTTGAGATATAATATGTTTCCTATATGGAAAATTTTTTTAAGTTAAATAGAATTTTTATGTGAATATATTTGATTTCTATTGTTTTTCTAAATCTGAAAATTTGTATACAAGACAAATATTTATAGCATGATTATGCATATTATGACAAAGCCAACCTAAAAATGGAAGCAAAACAAAAAGCTATGCCTCAGATGAATATTCAAAATAGGTTTATAGGCAGCTATTATCATGAATTCAAGTAGCAAAAGACAAGGTAGATAATTTATAATTTAATTTAACTTTTATAGTCGATAAAACTCTCATTTATATCCAAGTGGTTTTATCTAAACTTCATATTCAATTTTATTTAAGGATAGAATGTTTTGCTCAAGTACAAGAATATTTTTAATTTTTCAGCATCATTTTAATCTTATATTTGGGCTAATAATATACTTACTAAATGCTAAATATTTAATTGAAGGTTCATTTAATTTCTAATCATTGTCTGTTTTACTGATTAAAAAATCTGAATCTTTTCAAAACTGACTACTTCAGCAAGCCAGGCCAGGGCGCTACTGACTGAATAGAATGCTTCGCAAAATCATTGCAACCACATCTGCTCCCGCTGCAGTTGGGCCATACAGCCAGGCAGTGCAGCTCGGCCAGACTCTGTACATGTCTGGTCAGATTGGCCTCAACCCTGCCACCATGCAGATGGCCGGGCCAGATGTTGAGTCGCAGGCTGAGCAGGTGCTGATTAACATGGCGGCTGTGCTGAAAGCGGCTGGCTCAGACATGAGCAAGGTGGTGAAGACCACGGTGCTGCTGGCCGATATGAACGACTTTGCCAGGGTGAACGCCATCTACGCCAAGCATTTCAGCGAGCCATTCCCAGCCAGGGCCTGCTACCAGGCAGCTGGCTTGCCGAAGCAGGCCCTGGTGGAGATTGAGGCTGTAGCCGCTGTTGGCGACGTTAAAGACGAATGATGAAGCTTAATGAATTATGCTTGACAAAGTTGATCTAATATTGATTTGCAGTTACATCTGATTCAACACTATTGTTGTCACTAGCAATATCCAAGAATGATCCAAGAATGCTTTGGCGCCTTAATTGCTAGACTGTCCTGGTGATTCAACTCAAAGTAGTGGCTGTTTTTACTGAGCACACGCAATCGAACACAACTGTATTCCTTTTCTAACATTAATTGTAGACACATACAGGCATTGTTAATCATTCCTTTACACTATAAATCAATAAATTTTAGTAAGTTAATAGAAATAATAGTCTTCCAATTTCGCACTTAAATGTTCGAGGCCAGTAGTATAGAAAAGGACGCTTCTAGACCCAGAGCACTTTTTTAATGACCGTTTTAAGGGTCTAGAGGGGGGACACGGGGGGTAAATAAAAAAACACATCTAAACACCATTAATACATCTAATCACCCATAATCACCCCTAACAATAAAAATCACTTCCCAACACTTCCAAACACTCCCTAACACCCCCCCGTGTCCCCCCTCTTAAGACCTTACAAACGGCCATTAAAATAAGGTCTGATCTAGAAGCGTCTTTTTCTATACTACTACTCTATAACCCCTTGCCCGCGCCGCAGGCGCGAAGGGTCGGAAAGAATAGAAGCTATTTATAGTCAGCTCACCTACCCACCCAACATTCCATTTAGACCAGATTTTAGACCAAATTTTTGAAAACGAAAACCAAAACGATAGTCTAGTTTTGTTTGGTCTAAAATCTGGTCTAAATGGAATGCAGACAATCTTTTTCTGTTACTAAAAATAGAACAAAAAATGACACACGTTACACATATGCAAAATCTGAATGAATTGCAGGTAGGAGACCCAGTTGAATACCGAGGTGAGGGGCTTTTTGATGTGGTTGGAACAGCAGCAAATTTTGTTAAAGACAATATGGGGCTTATAGGGCAAGCTGGCTCTGCAGCCGGCTCTATAACAAATGCTGTAAAAGGAGGAATTGAAGCAGCTAGAGCGGCAGAAGAACTAAAGAAATTGAGAGATTTTAACGACACCCTCTCACAAATAAATGCAATAAAAGATTTAAAGCTGGCACAAGCCGCACAACCAACAGAAACCCCCACGAAAAGCGCACCAATAAGTAATAAAGATATTCAGGATTTTAATAAAATGTTAAATACTATTAAAGGTGGAAAAGGATTAAAGAAATTTTAACAATATAAAAATGGACACAGATAACGACCGCTTATATTTTATAGGAGAAATTGTAGATACTTTAGATCTAGATGATAATAAACATAGCCACACAATGTTAAAAAGATTGGATCGATTAGGTAAAAAGTTTGACTACGACATCGATACATTTAAACTCGCAGCAAAATATGCACAAGAAGGAAGGCCAATATCCTTTAAGAATCGCGGCAGAAATTATAGGTTGACAGACTCCGATGTGAAATTTTTAATGGAGACTCACACTAAAAAGGACGGCGGATTACTACCCATTCTACCGCTTCTTTTAGGACTTGGCGCAGCTGGAGCAGCCGGTTTAGCCGGAAAAAGAATTCATGATAATGTAAAACAGCTAGGAGAGTTAAGAGCGAAACAGGGGGGCAATAATTTTTGCAGGAATTGGAGCAGCTGGAGGAGTTGCTGGCGGAGCAGCTGGAATTGCAAAAGCAGTAAATGACAAAAAAGCTGCGGACGAAAAAGCTAAAAGAGAGGCCGAATTTCAAAGACAGCAAATAACGCAGGACGCACAATTTAAACAAAAACTTATCGATACAATTAATAGTAGTTCAGCAACAGCTGAGCAAAAAAGAAATGCAGAAGCTAGGTTATCAGCCGGAAAAGGTTTACTCTTGCAAGGAACAAATCACGGGAATGGTTTGGTACTAAAAGGAACAACCCAAGGAAGTGGAGTTGTCGCAGATAAACTACATGAATTTGGCCAAACTTTAGAAAAAACGGGTGAGAAAGCTAAAGGATTTTTTGACAATATTGGATCCAATTTTAGACCAGCTGTTCAGAAAATTTTTAATAAATTAGGAAAAGATTTTAACATCATTGAAAAACACGACGGAAGCGGATTATATCTCGAAATGCGACCAAAAGCAGGTTCAGGAATTTTCTTAAATTCAAACGTTATGGGCAATGGATTGCTATTACCAAAAGCAGATCTCGAATAGGCTCCTGGGGGAGGGTCTGGACACCAAAAACACAAAATTAAAAAATCAATAATTCAAACATTATATAAATTTTATTCTATAAAATGGAAGCAATTTTAGCTCAAATCGACAACCCAGAACTTAGAGCGCAATTAATAGCTCAAATCGATGCACAACGAATTGCCGATAGGGCTGAAATAGAAGCAAGAATTAGGGCAGAAAATGAGATACGTTTAGAAAGACAATTAAATGATATTAATAACCCCCAACCACAAGTACAAAATGGAGCTGAAGTAATATATATAGATATAGATATAAATACAAATTATAAAGAATATTTTAAACAAATGAAAGATAAATTAAAGACTATATTAAACAATTATACTATAAGGCCAAATAACAAACGACAGCCAATTAAGTATAAAATAGAAGTTGAAACAGAATTTAAAAAACCAAATATTCTTAATGCAAATTCAGAAATTGAAGTAATAAATAACTTTTCACAAGAATCTATAAGACATTCTATCAATGAGAAATTACAACAATCAATTCGATCAAATAGAAGCTGAGTTTGATGAATGGATAGATAAGATGACAGAAAACGGATCTGGGTTTATATTTGTATCCTGTAATTCAGCAATAGTAAAGATTGCACCTATAGAAATTCTTAAAGGACGATCACATATGAAGCTCAAATTTAAATCACCTATGATTATAAATCCAGACAATAAAGATAATAAATGTTTATTATGGTGTTTATTAATTCATAAATATCACAATCAAGTAGAATCACATTAATAAAATATATAATTATAGACAATATGAGGATGAAATAATAATGAAAAACATCTCATACCCAGTAGCAATAGATGATATATATAAGATTGAAAAAATGAATGGTTTAAATATTAATGTTTTTACAATTGAAGAACCAAAGATCTAGAAGAAATTCAGCAGGTCGATCCAGAATGGTATAAGAAAAACTGTTATCTTGTTAAGCCAGCAACTGATATAACAGCACCAGATCAAATCGATCTTTTGTACATGCAGCGCGAAAATGAAACACATTATATATACATAAAAGATATTAGTTCTTTTTTAAGAGAAAATAGAAATAGATATCCACTATGTAGAAATTGTTTTACATTTAAAAAGGATGAAACAGCTCTTAAAAACCACCAACGATTTTGTTTAGATCACAAATTTACTAATGCTATAATGCCAGCATCTGAAGATGCAACCCTAAAGTTCCAACAACATTATATGGCAGTTAAAAAACCAATAGTAATATATGCTGATTTTGAAGCAACAAATGTTCCCTTAAAAGAATCACAGACGGTATCTGATGGTGAATGCACAAAAAAATTAGCACAACAGTTTCCTAATAGTTATTGTATATATGTACACTCCGTAGCTGATCATATATTTAAATCAAGGATGATTACTTACCACGGTAATGATGCAGCTAAGCACATGGCAGAATCATTAGTAAATGTATTTGAATATATTCAAAATCAATATGATAAATTATCAAAAAATATTAATATGACAAATAAGGATAGAGACAATTATAAAAATGCAACAAATTGTTTTATGTGCAAAAGATATTTAAGTAAGAAAAATAAGATACGAGAACATTGTCATCTAACAGGAAATTATCGAGGGGCAGCATGTAGATCATGTAATGCAAAAGAAGGAAAAGGATGTAAGGAAATACCAGTATTTTTTCATAATGGTTCCGGATATGATTTTCATTTCTTAGTTCGAGAATTGCTTCATTTAGGAAAGGATGAATATGAAATAAATATATTACCTAAAACATCAGAAAATTACATATCAATAACATATGGTAAGAAATACTCCCATCTAGTTTTTCTAGATTCCTTGAGATTCTTATCAACATCTTTAGCAAATGTTGTTTCATCATTAGTTCCAAAACCATGGGATTTAGAAATAGTAAAGAAAAACTTTCCAATCTTATTGAATCGTTTCAAAAAGAAAAACTATCCGAGGAAGAACTAATGCTATTAACTCGTAAGGGCATCTACCCATATGAATATGTAACATCTGAAGACGTATTTTTCATACCGAATTACCCCCAATTGAAAAGTTTTATTCAACATTATCACAAACAAACATAAGTGAATCGGATTATGAACACGCTCAAAAAGTATGGAAATACTTTAATTGTAAAACATTTAAAGATTATCATAATCTATATCTTAAAGCAGATGTTCTCCTATTAGCTGATGCATTTGAAAACTTTAGGAATCATACATATGAGAATTTTAAAATTGATCCCGCATATTGTTTCAGTGCACCGGGATTAACATGGGCTTGTGGTTTGAAACATACAGATGTTAAGATTGATTTACTAACTGATCATGATATGTTGTTAATGATTGAGAGAGGAATTCGCGGCGGATTCTCGGGTGTACTAGGAGATAGATATACTAAAGTAAATAATAAGTATCTTCCAAATTATAATAAAAAAGAAAAATCATCATATGTATTATATCTAGATGCAAACAATTTATACGGTGGTTGTATGAAACAAAAATTACCAATAGCTGATTTCCAATGGGAAGATGACCCCGATTATTACAAAAATATTCCCGAAGGAAGGGGCTGTATCGTAGAAGTGGATTTGCAATATACTCGGGAAGCAAAAGCAAAAACATATAAATATCCTTTAGCTCCAGAGCATTGTTCAGTTAATGAAGATGATTTATCACAAACACAAAAAGATTATCTTAAAGCAGATAATGCAAAACATCTAGCAACAAAAAAATTAATATTAAATTTACATGATAAGAAAAACTATGTAGTGCATTATAAGCTTCTACAATTTTATGAAAAACAGGGATTAAAAGTGTCTAAAGTACATCGAACAATATCGTTTATTGAGGAAGATTGGTTAGCTAAATATATTGACTTTAATTCAAATCAGAGACAGATGTCAAAAACAAATTTTGAGAAAGATTATTGGAAATTAATGAATAATGCTTTTTATGGAAAAACGGTTGAAAATATTAGAGATAGAACCCAATTCCATTTAGAAAAGGATATTGATAAAGCAAAGAAATATTTCTCAAAACCTAACTTTAAAGACTTTATAAAATTTGATGATAACTTTATGGGTATTCATATGAGAAATAAAACAACAAAATTTCTTAAACCAATATTTATTGGAATGGTTGTTTTAGATTATGCAAAGCTGGTAATGTATGAATATTATTATGATGTTATAAATAAAACATGGCCAGATAACTATCCAATATATGCAGACACCGACAGTTTGGTATTTAAGGTTGAAACAGATGACGGCGAAGCCGCGAACCAAAGGTTCGATGTCTATAAAGATATGGAAAAAATTAAGGATACACTGGATACCTCCGACTATCCGGATAACCATCCTTTAAAATCAGATCAAAATAAAAAAGTTGTACTTAAAATGAAAGATGAATTAAATAGCAAAATCATAACCGAGTTTATAGCAATAAGATCAAAATGCTATGCATTTAAGGTTTTAGGACAGGAGGGAGAGGTAAAAAAAATAAAAGGGGTATCAAGAGCAGCAGTAAAAAAGATAACATTTGATGATTATAAAAACGTACTTTTAGATTACCTTAATACAATTGAAAATTATCATGCTCCACAATATCGATTAAATTCAGATAAGCATCAGATGTTTGTCATCGAGACAGATAAAAAACATTAAGTCCATTTGATGATAAAAGATATTTAGATGATAAAATTAAAACATATCCATATGGTTTAAAAGAAGAGATAAAAAATATGATAAAAGATAAAAAACAAAAAGAAGATATAATAAGTAAATATAATGAATACAAAGCGGCAATAAATAATTATTATTACGATTGTGATTGTGAATCCGAATGTGATTGTGAATATAATACATTTCTAGAATATGAAAAAGATATAGATAATTATTATTCAACATTTCCAAAAGAACTTAAAAAATTAAATAAGGAAAAAGTCTTGAATAACTGGAAGAGATTAACAGAAAAATTACTTATATCGCGACGTTAAAAAAACTAAAGCATGTAATTGTTTGAGCATAATATCCATTTCGATTTCATATATATTGAAGCCAATTTCCTCGCAGTCATCAGGGTAACTTAAACAATCCTTTATTTTTTTCCTAAGTTTTTTTATTTTTCTAACCAATCTATCTATTTCAATTTCAATTACTATTTCAGCATAAACAATATCTTGTCTTAAAAAACGTTTTCTTTTATCTATCTCATATCGGATGGGAAACATATCGTCCCATACTCATGATATTTCTGAGATATAATTATATTTATTTTTTTATTAATATCATTAAGTTCACGCTCTTTAGTGATAAGGATTTTTATCGTATCCATTTTCTTATAAAAAATTTACTTCGTTCGTCATCCTCCCAAACAGCCGCCAATTTTACAGTCCTATCACTCTTTTTATTATTTGTTTGTTTTAGTTTAAATTGCAATCCACCCTCGTTGCTGTATTTCATAACAAACGCTTTAGGTTTATTAATAACTAAAACAGGAAAATTTTTAACATCATCTCCGCTTAGACATAAAATTTTTTGCCCATCTAATTGTAAAAATATTGATTGAAGCCCAATAAATTTAACCTGTCTCAAACATATAATATTATATTCTTTATTCTCCAACATATTGGGTGTGAGATAATTAATCACATTAGAATCGGTTTTGAACCAGCTCTCCATTTTTAATCTAAAAAAATAAAAAAAAATGAAAGACATTTATGTTTGTAATAAATGTAATGTGACTATGCACAGAGGGCAAACAGCAAACGGAGATATATATCATATGTGTTATTCATGTTCTAAAATATATCAATTTGAAAAAAAAAAAAGATTGAAAACTCATATTACTATTTTAAAAACACAATTTTAAGAAATCTTACAAGAGACATTTCTGATCCAATTTTAATTCCGGAAATAATGTTTATTTATATAATAACTTTTTCCATTTAAATAAAGGAAAGGGATTAAGTTCGAAAGACTCCGAAAGGATTTTAATTTTAGTTGGATATTATTTCAATTTTCTTATTCGAGAGAATACAAAGTTTATAAGGATAGGTAACATACCTAACGAAATGTTATTGAAAAAGTCATTGGAATTTTTATGTATTGATAAAAAATTTAAACCTAGGATCAGAAGAGAGTTACCACTTTGGGAAGAATATATAACATATGCATTAAATAAACTAAACAACCTGAAGTTCTACAGTACTTCCTGACCGCGGCTTTGTGCCCCAGTAGCAATAGTTTCAGGTTTGTATTCTATAGTTTCTATCGGAGGAGCTTTGGGTTTGTCCAAACGCAATTCCTTCAATTCCATATCGGTAAAAGTTTCAACATCTAAAATTCTATTTCTATCTTTTAAATATTTTTCATATAACTCAACCGCGGTTGATAATTCATGAATCGTTATCTCTCCATCATCCAATATTTTTTGCACATATAAATATAATTGATTTTTATATTGTTTTGCAACATCTCTTAAAGATTTATATTTTTCCTTTCTTTTTTTAAGATATAATTTAATTGCTAAAAGTATTGATAAGTTTCTGATCATTTCAAAACCTGATATTGAGCCAATTGAAATACCTAAAAATAATTGAGATAAATTAAGAGTTGGAATAGATTGTAAAATACCTAAAACGATTACACATAACATTGATAAACTTCCAAATCCAATATTGAAAAAATCCATATTTCTTATATGGTTTGAAACTCTTCTTACTTTTTTAGTATATAAATCATAATCATAGTTAATACGATCAACATTACTCAACATCTGACCTTTACGTTGGTTGAACCGGTCGCGTTCCCATTTATCTGCTTCAGATACCGACATTCTCGTCTATTTTTAATAGCACCAAAATGAATTCCCACGCTCTTTGGGGATTTGCCCGAGCTCAATAGGTATTGTATTGGAGTTATTCTTTCTTTTTTCTCCCATTTAAATCCTATTTTCCAAAACTCTTGAAGTATAATATGATTTTTTAACAATTTAATTAATTCTTGAAGTTTCTTATTATCCTGAACATTTACAGTACTAAATAAAATTTGGTATGAGATTGAAGTTTTTATATTTGATTCTTGTTTAGGAATAGGAATAATAACATTTATTATTTGTCTCATCGATGGGTTCTACTAAAGCCATTTTTATATATAAATATCGAACCTTTGGTTCGCGACTTAGGCTTTAGCCTTAGGCGATTTCGGTTTGTGGCCGTTCCAAATATGCGGTCGCAGCAAAATCATATCCTGCTGATGTGCTACCACAAACGGCTGCACCGAATAAAATGTGCAGCATCCGATCCTCCAGTTCGAGCACCAAAACCCATAAGAGTCCCGTTTTATCTAAAGTTCCCAAGTTCCACTATCATATGTAAAAAAGTTTTGCCCAATTAGCGTATATGTATTAGCTGATACATTGTATGTGCTTATTTGATACCAAACTCTTTGATTTAAAATATTAATTTCAAAAAGATGCCAATCGCCGTTATCAATATTTGCATAAGTTATCGTTTGATCGGCGTCGTTAAGAACATCATTACGAACTGTTGCTCCGTCTGATTTTATATTGCTCCAAACAACCCCAACTCTATCAGCCACTCACTCGCAAATCAAGCCGCGCGCGGGTTGTTAACCCGGATCCAAATTCACTTGTTGGCGTTCGTGACAATATGCATAAAACCAAACAGCGTCAGCACCATCTCCTGTAGAATTAGCGACTCGGAAATAGAAGGAGGCGGAGATATTACGAAAATGGGTGAAATTAAATTGCAACGCTCCAGACTGACCACTTGCTTCATCAGTAATTCTAGCTCCATTTTGATAATCAATATAAGTACGTACCAACAAAACTTCCAGTTGGAAAAATATCACCGGCTGTGGTTGGGTTTTGATATCCAGTCCAATTGCAAATTACAGGCTCGTACAAAGCGGCATCGATTGCAGGTATTCCATCCAATTTTATTTTATCATTAAAGACATTCGGCCATCCGCCGTTTGTGTTACTCGCGTGTCAACATAACCTTTAGTAACAACAAACTGTTATGTTTATAGTAGAGATATTAGTAATTGTATTACCCCCATATCAATTGA
>NIVC01004301.1:0-35000 GCA_002269645.1 Macrostomum lignano
AGTTTGAGACTGAAGATGGGGTGGTGTTGATTTCAACGGTGAAGAGTTTGTATTGACGTTGATCATTGAGAGAATGTGAGAAAAGAATTACAATTGCCTAATGATTTCTGCAAAGTTATAGCTGTCTGTCAAAATCATTATTGACTACTCCATACTTATGAAACCAGTGTCTTTGGAGAGCTAGATTAATATTAGGGACATTGATATCAACGCCGGGCCAATATTTTCTCATGTACTCGCTGCATTCTAGTTTGCATCGGTACTTGGATTTGTACAATGGATGGGGCTGAGTATAATAAGAACCTGGAGAGACAACTGGAAACATTTTTATTGAGAATTTAATTTTTTTCAAAGGGTGAGGACCCTGCGCTGATGATTTAAAGTCTTGGGGATCTGGTTTCGCCGCTTCGGATTGAATGTGGGGAGAAGAATGCAGATTATTTTCTGATTGTTTCGAACATGCTATGGGTGGATTTGGAGCTTTTATGCTTAGAGCATAAACCCTCAGAGCATAACATTAGGACACCGGTTATGCTCTGATTCTGTCAGGGATAATATGGATGGATTTAATAGGATTATGTTCGAAGTTTTCGGAGCAAGTGCGACCCCTCCCCTTTTTCAAGATTCTGTCAGGGATAATATGGATGGATTTAGGTGGATTATGGAGGAGGTTTTGTGAGCGGGTGCGACCCCCCTTTTTTCTGATTCTGTCAGGGATTATATGGATGGATTTAGGTGGATTATGGAGGAAGTGAAAAATTTTGTCCCAGAAGCCCCCTCATGCCTTCCACTATCTATCTATCTATCTATCTATCTATCTATCTATCTATCTATCTATCTATCTATCCATCTATCTATCTATCTATCTATCTATCTATCTATCTATCTATCTATCTATCTATCTATCTATCTTATCTTTCTATCTATCTATCTATCTATCTATCTATCTATCTATCTATCTATCTATCTATCTTATCTTTCTATCTATCTATCTATCTATCTATCCATCTATCTATCTATCTATCTTTCTATCTATCTATCTATCTATCTATATACTGTTTAGTTACCTGTATATAATTACATAAATGACAGCTGTTGTCGGAAACGCTAGAAATCAGTGCTCTACAATTTGCTAAAGCCACCCTGTTAAACTTCTTTTCTCGGCGCTCTGCCGCTCAGATTTTCTCTGGGGATTAGACAAGAAATCAATGCGCTCTCTGGGGTGCTTGAAGGTCGTCTTTGACGCTTTGGGAGTGACAGGCCAAGGTGAGAAATTGACTGTCAGGGTTATGCTGGGTAACTGGGGTAATCCAATAGCTACCTGATTGCATAGCTCGCATATCACGATTGAAGTATGAAAGTAGGGCCTTAGACACTGAGTCCTGAGATACTCAGACACTGTGAGACAGACAAACAGACAGACAGACAGACAGACAGACAGACAGACAGACAGACAGACAGACAGACAAACAGACAGACACACGGACAAACAGACACACAGACACACAAACAGACAGACAGACAGACAGACAGACAGACAGACAGAAAGACAGACAGACAGACAGACAGACAGACAGACAGACAGACAGACAGACAGACAGACAGACAGAAAGACAGACAGACAGACAGACAGACAGACACACAGACAAACAGACAGACAAATAGACAGACACACGGACAAACAGACAGATAGACAGACAGACAAACAGACAGGCACACGGACAGACAGACAGACAGACAGACACGCAGACAGACAAACAGACAGACACACGGACAAACAGACAGACAGACAGACAGACGGGCACAATTTTAAGTTTTCGCGAGCACTTCCGTCCTAAATTCCGCATCAGAGTATGGTTCAAGAATTCCAGTTCAAACGCTATAGTTCGCTCTGTTTATAACTGCAGTTGCAAGCTTTTTAGACTTCAAAAAATGCGCATTGAAGCAGTTCGTTGTGTCTGTCGTGGTGTCGTGGGAAGCATCGATCTGTGCAGCTGCACATCAGTTGTCGAATCCCCGGTTAGAGAGGCCTAGCCGGAAGCCAACACGGCGTCAGGGAGAGTTTTGTGTGAAAGAATGAAGAGAGGAGGCTGCATGGGAAAATGCGGAACTGCATGTCACGAATGGGAGGGGAAGAGTTTGTAGGGAAGTCACAGCAGTTTAAACAGCTATTAGCTTCGGAATGGCACAGATAATATACTCTGCTTTTATGGTGGCAGCACTTTCACTCCGCCTGGGCCGCACTCGATTCGCGATGAAAACTAGAAAAAAGTGAAAGTTTTTTTTCGTTGGCAAGCATTTTGCTCCGCAAGGCTGTGGAGCTGCTATATAGGCAGATGCCCATTATTCCTTAATGGTCGCTACATTTTTTCACAATTGAGCTCACGAGGTTTAAGGGGCGAATTCCCCGTGGGTTTTCTTTCATAAAAAAGCTTATCCTTACATTCACGGGATAAAATGGGTTGCTTCCAGGTGCACTCTTCTGTATTTCTAAGTTGGGGTGTTGAGAAAGAATTTTCATATCAGACAGATCGCTTAAAAATGCATTATCAGAACTTATCATGACTGTCTCCTCACCTTTCACATCTTGTATTCTGTCGAAAATGTGTGATAGTTATTCTATATTTTGTCAGATCAGTACAGGACAGCACAGAAAACAGACTGTCATTGTTGATCCATTGTCCTCTGATTATTAAAATGGAACGGATAACATTCAAAATCTGGTTAAAATAGGCCACAGCAGAGGTCACAGTAGGGGTCGCAGCAGGGGTCACGGTAGGGGTCACAGTAGGGGTCACGGTAGGGGTCACAGTAGGGGTCACGGTAAGGGTCACAGTAGGGGTCACAACAAGGGTCACAGCAGGGGTCATAGCAGGGGTCATAGCAGGGGTCACAGTAGGGGTCACAGTAGAGGTCACAACAAGGGTCACAGAAGGGGTCATAGCAGGGGTCACAGCAGGGGTCACAGTAGGGGTCACAGTAGAGGTCACAACAAGGGTCACAGCAGGGGTCACAGCAGGGGTCATAGCAGGGGTCACAGCAGGGGTCACAGCAGGGGTCATAGCAGGGGTCACAGCAGGGGTCACAGCAGGGGTCGCAATAACGTGTAAACCATAGAATCGCAGTTATGATCGCAAACTCACAGCAATTGAAACCACAGATGGAAAATTTGCACAATGCAGGCCGAACAGTTAGGAATAAAAGTGTCATTTGTGTGTCAGTTGTCATTGCGCAGTGTCAAGCAGCGCTCAGCACGGGGTACTGGGCCCTGACCCGAGCGTTCGCCGGTCCCGTCAACAAGTTGGCCCGTGCCCTACCGGGTACACCTGGTGGCAGCCCCGGCATGCCTTTGAAGTTCCTCGCCCGCCTGGAGTGCATGACAGCGGCCAGCAGGCCCAGCCCGGACTCAAGTTTCCGGTCCTCTCTCGCGCCGAAACGGTCCATGAGGATCTCGATCGATGGCCGGGAGAACAGACAGCTGATGCAGAGGAAGATGGCCTGCAGCGCCTGCAGCATGAAGTGGATGTGCCACAGGCAGACGGACTCGCAGCTGTGGTAGAGCAGCAGTGCCGTCAGGGCGAACAGCTGCACAATGCCGTTGGCCAGAGCCAGCTTGGCGAACACTCGGAACCGGTGCACAGCCGATCGGCTGTCGTATTTTCTCTCCTCAGACATGGCATCGAAGATGCAGCCGAGACGGATGAGGGCGGGCAGCTGAGCAGCCTGGAGCAGCAGGCAGGGCAGCGACAGCAGGTAGGCGTACGACACCGCCGATGGACGCAGCGATCTGAGCAGCGCCAGATGCGGATGCGCGCAGTTCCTGTCGCGGTAAAGCTTGGCCAGACTGCTGCTGAGGTAGGACAGCTGGCCGACCTGGGAGATGGACTCCGCGAAACCGTGCCACGAGTGCGGCTGTCTCGGAGACGCCTCAGCTGTCCTGCTGCTGCTGCTGCTGTTCCGCTCGACAAGGAACGTCGTTGAGACGCCGTCGCCGCCGCCGCCCTCGCCGTTCAAAGTCCCGAGTATTCCGGCGGCGAGGAACGGCGCCGCAGTGAGGAGGCTGGCGGCCGCGCACCGGCAGTAGGGAGCGCAGGAGCGCAGGCGGATCAGAGGCTGGGCCTGACGATGTCGCCGCTCCCGCAACCAGAGGTGCAGCACCGAGGCGGCGCTCCAGGCGGCCGTGGCGACCTCCAGAAAGTGCAGCGCGGCATTGACCGGCGCCATGACCTCGGCGGGCAGATCGTCCCGGTCGAGGCCGCATGCAAGGAGCTGCAGCACTGCGCAGGCCGTGTGCAGGCTTAGCGCAGTCAGCAGCTGCCTGCCGTAAAGTCGGCGAAGGTCTCGGAGACGAACGACGAGGCCGAGGTGGCCGCAGTAGGCGGCGAGGCAGACGGACATGCAGATGAGCGGCAGCGGAGCGAGGCCCAGATCGGCTGGCGCCGGAGACTCGGCAGGCGGCGTCGGCGGGGAGGCCGGCAATGGCTGAATCGGCTGCGGCATCAAAGCGGTTGCTATGGTAACCTGTGGCCGGTCCGTTTTGCGCGGTAATATCCTGCATCAGCTGCCGTGGGATTCACTGCCTAGCAGCCAGGCTTTATTGGGGCAGCCGGCCAATGGGATTGCGGCAAATTGCTGAATTCACTCCCCACTCTTGATCCAATCCAGTTTTTCTCTTTCTTTCCTTGCTAGTGACTCCTCTCTGTCTCTATAGACACCCACTTTTCTCTATAGACCTATTTCTGTCTCTTTAGACACCCATCTGTCTCTATAGACACCTATCTCTGTCTCTATAGACACCCATCTGTCTCTATAGACACCCATCTGTCTCTATAGACACCCATCTGTCTCTATAGACACTTCTCTCTCTATAGAAACCCATCTATCTCTATAGACACCCATCTGTCTCTATAGACACCCATCTGTCTCTATAGACACCCATCTGTCTCTATAGACACACATCTATCTTTATAGACACCCACTTTTCTCTGTAGACCTATTTCTGTCTCTATAGACACCCATCTGTCTCTATAGACACCCATCTATCTCTATAGACACTCATCTATCTCTATAGACACTTTTCTGTCTCTATAGACACCCATCTGTCTCTATAGACCTCTCTGTCTCTATAGACACCCATCTATCTCTATAGACACCCATCTGCAGACACCCATCTATCTCTATAGACACCCATCTATAGACACCCATCTATCTCTATAGACACCCATCTGTCTCTTCTTTAGGGTGTCAAAATATTCCTTCAATCAAGCAGATGAATCAAGCAGATCAAGCAGATGATCAAGCAGATGAAGCAGATGAGGTTTTCGAATTAAAACACTCCTTACTTTCGAATCCAAATGAATTACACAGCAAGAGCCGCCTCTCCCGTGTAGTCCAGCCATTGGGCTTTTATGTTTTACTGACCATAGCTAACTGTAATTCGTTTGAAGCTGTCGGGACCTGCAGCTGGGAGAAACCTGATGCCATGATGAATTATTGAGCAGCTGAAAAACGCGCACCGAAGCACTGCAGATCGTTTTTTTCTGGGAGCTCCTGCTTTTGCCAAACTACAAGCTCTCCCTTTCTCTTCTCTGTTTCATGCGCAATGCAGGTAAAAGACCTTCGCAGCTAGCGATTCCAATTTGGAAAGAGTTCGTTTGCATGTTTAATCGAGTATGCCGGAGCTCGGCATCAATTGAGCATTCGCGATTCAAAAATGAAAGAGAATTATCAGCCTAGACGGCTGGGCTTTTATTAAAACCTGAGTAGCGGGACTCAACCCCCGAATCTGTTATTCCTGATCAGTGCTGGCATAGAAATCTTTCTCTTCCTGTCTACTTCTCTCTCTCCCTGTATACTTCTACCTGTCCTTGTCTACTTCTCTCTCTCCCCCTTTCTACTTTTATCGCTCGTGTATATTTCTATTCCTCCATGCGTAGTTATATCTCTCCCAGTCTACTTATATCTGTCTACTTCTATACTTCCCTGTGTAATTCTTTCTTTCCCTGTCTATACTTCTATCTCTCCCTGTCTACTTCTATCTCTCCCTGTCTATTTCTATCTCTCCCTGTCTACCTCTATTTCTCGCTGGCTACTTCTATCTCACTTTCTCACTTCTATCTCACTTCTATTTCTATCCTTTTCTGTCTACTTCTATCCCTCTCTGTCTACTTCTATCTCTCCCTCTTATATTCCTTCTCTCCTCTCGCAGTACTGGGCAGCATCTCTGGCCTCTTAATAACCTTATCAGTCAAAGCATACTCATTCGATCCAACAGAGCTCAAAGTTGGCAACGATATGGGCTACTCGTCAACTGCAGAAAAGTTCGAGGAGCAGAGACGCGGCAGGGATTTCAAAGATTAAATTCGTTACGGGCGGCTGCCCTATCAGCGCTGCGGGGAGCTCTGGGGCTGCGATTCTGGGGTGAGGAGAGGGGCAGGGGACTGCCAAGGGCATCAGCTGGAGAAGCTGCATGGGTTGGAGGGACAGTCAAGAGTAAGAGATGTGCAGCGAGACTCCTCGAGGGTGAGACAAAAGTAACACATATTGTCTAATTCTCTGCAGTGCCTTGGGGGCTTGGCGTGTGCATAATGCAGATGTACACCTCTAAAAAAGCAATCAGAAAGTCAATGCAGCAGCAACACTCAAAGCAATTCTATAACCAAAAAAGGAACCGAAGTGTCCTTACATACTGAAAAAATTCAACTCAATTGTGTACTATAAGAAAAAAGTAACTAATTTTTCAATGAAAAAAATTGATAACAAATAAAACTGGCTTGTCGCTCCGTGTTAGAAGGAAAAAAACCCTAGATGTGACAGTATTAGCGGCCTCCAAAATCGATTCCACAGTAGTACGACAGGTGGGGAAAAACTTAGTTAATAAAAATCCCTATGTAAAAATTTTCTCAAGTTCTGCCCGAGTCGCAGAGTTACAGCATCACAGGGGCCAGCTGGTGCCGCTTCCTGGAAGTCCACACCAGCTCGGAGCGGACCCGGACCTCGCCTTCCAGCGCCTCGTCGGCGGGTCCGTGACGCCGGGCCTCCGCCCAGCAGGCGGCCGTCATCAGCTCGGAGCTCAGCCAGACTCGGCCTGGCCAGGCGGGGCTCAGCTGCAGCGCCGCCGTTGCCCCGGCAACCAGCCGGGCCAGACTCTGCCTGGTCGAGGCCGGCTCCGCCAGGACGCCGTCCTGCAGTTGGCGAACTTGGCAGGCCAGCGACTCCTGCCTGGCGTGCCGGCAGCCGCTGCCGACGCCGTTGCCTCCGACGGACGCCAGCAAGCCGGTGGCCACGGCGCACTCGTCGCACTGGCCGGCCGTCAGCACGACGGTCTCGGTGGCGAGTCCGGCCTCGCCTCCGCCGGTGCCACCGTCGGTCGCCACCGCGGTCACGAGCTGCAGCAGCTCCTCGCAGCTGCCGCCGCCGCCACCCGGCCGATGGCTGTGCAGCTCAAGCAGCGGCTGTCGAAGTTGAACGCCGAATTCGAAGCCGGACTTGCTAGCGGTTGCTAGGCGGCATCGATCCGCTGTGTCTGGCAGCCGGGTGAGCACCAGAGTGCAGGCCGGGGTTCGAGTCTCCAGCGCTGCCGGCCGGTAGACTCGCAGGCTGACGCCTTCGACCAGCTCAGCTGAGCAGCCACATCGCCTGTTGGTCTTCGCTGCTGTTTTGCTCGCCAAAGCCGTCGTGGATTCGTCGTCGACCAGCTGTCGGTGACAGCAGAGCCTGTGCGAGCTGTCGCTGCCGATCTCGAATTCGTTGAACTGCCTGGCGCAGCCGGCCTGCCGGTGAACGCCAGCCAGCGCGACCTCCTCCAGCACGCTGCTCTGAGCCGGTCCGGGGCGCGCAGTTTGCTGGATGCGCGCTTGGCTGGATGAAGCCAGCCGGAGCTGCTGGGCGGAGCAGCCATCCAGTTCCAATCGACGTGTCGAAGCCTCCATGCTGCTGGGCATCTCAGAGGCGGCCACAGCCGATGTGGCCGAAGACAGCTTGGCTGGTCCAGAGATCAGAGGCTGCACGGAAGTCGCGCGACCTTCGTGTGCGATGCCGCAGACGGCTCTCGATGTTGACACCGCTGCGGCGCTTTCCTCAATGCCGGGAATTTGCTGACAGCGTGCGGCTGCTTCGGCTGACGGACCCGCCACGGTGCAGGCTGCTGTCGTCTCCGTCTCCAGCGCGCGACGTCGCTTTGAAGTCGGCGTCTTCAGTGTCGACAGCCGACAAGCCGCAACCGCTGCTGGCTGCTCCGTCTGTGAAGCGGCGGTGGAGTCAGCTTGGCACAATGAGCAGGCTGCGCAGCAGGCGGTGCCGGTCTCGGCTATAGCGGCGTCGTGAGCACCGCTGCCGAGGCCCAGCGCCGACTCCTCCAGCAGGGCAGACGCGCGCAACGCCGTCGCTCCCGATTTGATCAGCGAATTTTTTTTCGACTCAAACAGCCGACGCTGGCAGACGGTTAGGCAGGCGGTGCAGACGCCGATTTGAGTCGCGTGGTCAATCGACGAAACCTGCCGCTGTTGCGACGACCCCGCGGAGGCAGCGGATTCGGTCCGAGCGACTCCTGGAAGCGGCGGTCTGCAGACGGAGACTTCGAAACGGCTGTCCAGCTCTGCGGCTCCGTCGTCAAGTCCGACCAGCGGCTTCCCCAAGCAGGCGGACTCGCGGGCGGAACGCTGCTGCAGACAGGCCGCGGTGCCGACTGCCAGCTTGCCAGCAGCGCAGACGGCGGTGGCCTCCAGGCTGGTGTCGGTGCGCAGCTGCTGGGAGATCCTCGACGCGGCGACGCCCTGAACGGCGTGGTGCAGCGGCCTGAGCGGATGCAAATGCGCGGCGACGAAAGCCTCCTCCGATGTGCTTGGCGGCAGGGAATGAGTTGAGTCCTGCGACCGCAGATCCGCGTCAGTCTCCGTTGAGGTGACACCCTGGCTGATCAATCGGAAGGCTCGGTCGAAATTGTTGACGTCGAACTCGGAGCTGTTGACGCTCGCGGAGCCGGAGGCGCCGCGGCTGCTATAGGTTGTCGGGAAGCTGGAATCGTCTATCAGCGCCAAATTCTTGTCGTCGTCGTCAGTGGGTTTCGCTGCATCGGCCACGACGGCGCTCAGTAGAAGCGTCGGTCCCGCCTGGTTGGCCGCCCGAGGCTCGTGGCTGCAGTTGCTGCACAGCGCATTCGACGCTGCCGCCGCCGACGGCTGCTCCTCAAAGCTGGTCTCCATCTCGGTGAACGAGATGAACTCACCAGCCGCCGCCTCGGTCGCCGCGGCTCTGGTGGCTTCGGCCAGCAGCCGAACGGCCTGTTGCCACAGGCGGCGCGTCAGCTGCGACGTCGGTCCCTGCGGCCGCGCCTGCGGCTGCTGCTGCTGCTGCTGTTGCAGCTGCAGTCGAAGCTGCAGCCGCCGCAGTCGCAGGAACGGACTCACTGTCGAGTTCAAACTCCAACGAGCCGAGTTGACGCGCTCGTCAGTGAATGACGACACGAGACTGCTGCTGCTGCTGCCGCCGCTGCCGCTGCTGTCGCTGCTGCTTACGGAACTGCTGCTGCCGCTGCTGCTAGGAATTGGCATTCGGCCGCTGCCATTGCTGTTGCTGCCCGATACCATCTGGTAGCAGCAGCCGGTCCCGGCTTGGCCCGCCGCCGTCGCCAGTGGCAGCCGCTTCACCAGGCGGCGCACCCGCCAGCTGCCGCCCAGACTGCAGACGAGATCGGCAAGTCGACGCGCGCTGGCTGGGAAGTCGCCGCCGGACTCGTTCATCAGCACCTCGACTGGGACGGAGACGCCAGTTTTGCTTTGCTGCTGTTGCAGATTCTGGTGCTGCAGTTCTGCTTGCTTCTGGTAGCGATGATCGACCAGGATTGAGCAGCCGCAGGTGGTCTCAATGTCGGCAAGCAGACGGTCCACATTGGGGTCAGTAGAGAGCAGCTCTGCAAGGCGTTCGTCCACCCAGAATGAAAAGTACACCACCGTCTCCTCTGCGGATGCAGCATCATCACTCTGTGGAGCAGAATCCTGCTTCTGCTGATGTTGCCTCTGCTGTTTCTGCTCTTTCCTAGCTTCCCGAACAGCAGATCTGCGTGTTTTTGCGAGGAGTTTTGAGGTGCTGATTGGATTTGCCTGCAAGGTACGTATTGAGCCTACGAATTGTGACCTACAAATAACCTGTGCTTTTAAACCAGATGGACTTTTCGTGTGCCAACTTTAATAAGGTAAAATTTGTGTTTAAGTTAGCCTTTTTATCAAATAGATAGTCTTTGTATCTAATAGAGAATCTTTATGTCTAATAGATAGTCTTTGTGTCTAACAGAGAGTCTTTGTGTCTAACAGAGAGTATTTGTGTCTAACAGAGAGTCTTTGTGTCTAACAGAGAGTCTTTGTGTCTAACAGAGAGTCTTTGTGTCTAACAGAGAGTCTTTGTGTCTAACAGAGAGTCTTTGTGTCTAACAGAGAGTCTTTGTGTCTAACAGAGAGTCTTTGTGTCTAACAGAGATTCTTTGTGTCTAACAGAGATTCTTTGTGTCTAACAGAGTCTCTGTATCTAATAGATAGCCTTTGTGTCTAACAGGTACGTTTCTGTCTAACAGGCTCGTCTTTTTCTAACAGGTTCGTCTCTGTCTAACAGGCTATGTCTCTGTCTAACAGGTACGTCTCTGTCTAAAAAATTCGTCTCTGTCTAACAGGTACGTCTCTGTCTAAAAAATTCGTCTCTGTCTAACAGGTACGTCTCTGTCTAAAAAATTCGTCTCTGTCTAACAGGTACGTCTGTCGTCAACGTGCTTAATAATTTCAAACATGTTGCATACCAGACAATTGTGGTACTACTAAACACTGGCATATGCATAATTTGTTGTCCTTTATTCTCAATATCACGAGCTACAAACCTTGAAGAAGATTTCAGCTGCTGCTGTTCCTGAACTCTTGAATTTGACTGATGCCGATTCAACCTCGCTGCAGATTCATTCTGCGAGGCCGATGCCATGCATGGGCCAGGTTGTCGTCTAGTTATAGAAAACTAAAAAATTGAATACTAACAAGGGTGACTTATGCTCTGGCGTTTGGTGATGACAGTTCCTGGTGCCGTGGTGTGGTTTATTTTAAGAGTGTGTGAGGCTTGAGCTGGGCTGAATTGGCCATAGACTTGCCAATATTGTAGTGAGCGTTTTCAGCCTAAAAATAGACAGACAGACAGACAGACAGACAGAAAGACAGACAGACAGACAGACAGACAGATAGACAGACACACAGACAGACAGACAGACACAGATAGACAGGCAGGCAGACAGACAGACAGACAGACAGACAGACAGACAGACAGACAGACAAACAGACAGACAGACAGACAGACAGACAGACAGACAGACAGACAGACAGACACAAGACACACGGACGGATGGACAGACAGACACAGACAGTCGTACATACAGTCGTACATGTACTTTCAAAGCATCTCTAGTATTTGTCTAAGCTACAAGCTAAACCTAAACTAAACTGAAACTTTAAGAAACATTCGGACATGAATTGCTGATTACCTTTCTCAAGCAGAACCCACCGCCAAGCAAGCACATTAATGTCCATGTTAAAGAAAACACGCGTACTAGGCTGAACAAGTCAAACAAGAACACCCAGTTCAGTGAGCACACACTGCTGCATGCATAGCGATAAGGCACAGCTACAATTTCTATAAGGCCGCTTATAGCTGCTAAATTGAGCAATTAAAGTACCACTGAAAATTGCAATGGCTGTTTGCACTGCGCAAAAGTACAACTGTTAACTTCCACAGAGCCTTTGTTTTAAGTTTCACAATTTCAGGCTGCAGAGCCAGCCCGGCTCTCGCATAAAGAGAGTGTACATGTTTGACGAAATGAGAAAGTCAGGACCGCTGCACTGTACATCCGGCCCTGCTTGGACTCAACCGCAGGGACATCAGGGCGGTGGCCATGGCCCTCTCGGGTCTTGGCTGCTTGCCAGGCATCGTCACCTCCAGGGAAAAATCCGCAGTGAGGAATGCCCCTTCTGCCTCTCCGGTGTCGATAATGCGGAGCACTTCATCTGTGAATGCCCCGCCTTTACTCAGGACAGCTCACCTACCTCGGCCCAAACCCGGACCTCTCCGACGTTTTCAGGCCCGAGAATCTCTGCCAGCTCGTCCGCTACCTAAGGGCTACCTAAGGGCGCCCTCTGGCTTTATGCCAATGAAAACATTAATCCCGCATATGGACTTTGTCCGCCGCGACCTTAACAACATCCACATGGACCTGGGCAATGTGGATAGTCGACCTCCCGCCCTCAACATCAGGAGGGGCTTCAAGACCGCCATCCCTGGCCGAGACAACATTCCGCTGGATGTCGGTGTGAACCGGCGCAGCCAGGGCATTCACTGCTTCACCGACGGCTCGCTGTTCAACGGCCGCGCTGGAGCGGGTATTGCCATTTTCCACGAGGGTAAGATGCTTCTCCAGGAAAGTCTGCACCTCGGTGAGAACACCTCAGTTTTCCAAGCTGAAATTTGCGCCATCGAGCAGTGTGCCCAGCAACTGTTTCAGGCGAACATTAATAATTTTGACATTAATTTCTACACTGATAGCCAAGCTGCTATTAAGGCCTTAACCACTGAGAATATCTCCGCTGCTACAGTATCTCAATGCCACCGCAGTGTGCAATCTCTCTCAGTCCTTAACAGGATTAGAATTATCTGGACACCTGGTCACAGCAACATCCTGGGCAACGAGCTCGCAGACTCTCTCGCCAAGGAGGGCAGCAACCCAGACGGCAACCACCGTCTGATGAGGCTACCCACTCCCAGGTCGCAAGTCACCCGCCATATCAACAGGTGGCTCCATCAGCAGCACCAGCTCCACTGGAACAGCTGCACCGAGTACAGGCAGAGCCGCTCTGCCATGCCTAACCTGAACAGGAAAGTCTCTGATTATCTGATTTCGCTTAACAGAACCGACCTCAGGGAGATGTGCATGGTCCTAACCGGCCACGGATTCTTCCAGAGACATATATCGTTGCAAACCGGTTGCCCTCCCACCTGCCCCTTCTGTGGCATAGGAGAGGAGACCGCGGAGCATCACGTCACCTTCTGCCCTTACTTCAACAAGGCGCGGCACAAATACCTCGGCCACCCCCAGCGGATGGACGAGCTGACCACCGCGGACAATATCCGAGACATCCGCGCCTTCGTCCGGGACTCCGGCCGGATGAGGGTCGCCGATGCCTCCACTGCGGACCTGCCGACTACTGGCGGGGACTGGGCGCACCCCCAAGGCTAATCCTTGTGCTCTTTTACCTTGGGGTTGCGATAGGGGCCTCGCGGCCTATTCGCGGCGCCTGCGCCCCCCGTCAGTAGTAAGTAAGTTAGTAAGTAAGTAAGGGCTACCGGGCGAGCGACAATCCACCTACTGGACCCTCCGGAGGGGGACCGCGCTGCGGACACCGGCGCCACCGGATCTCCATGCGCGACACCGCAGCACCAGCTGCCCGTGGTCGCCAGGGGTTAGCGAAAGGGGCGGCAACGCCTCCTCGCTGTTTCCGGAGCACGGAGCACGGAGCCACCTACAGCTGAGTCAAGTCAAGTACTGAACACCATATGTGAGCGTAATCAGGGATCAGCAGAATGGATATGAGTGGCTTTTTTTCTTCTCTGGCTGTGGGCAGACCAGATGTCGCGGAACTCCGGCCCGCAAAGCCTCTCTACCTGACCCTCCGTCCTTTGAAACTTCACATTTAGCAATCCGGCTCTCTTGTCTCCTTTCTCTCCTCTCTTCTCCCCTTCTCTCTTCTCCTCTCCTCTCTTATTCTCTCCCTCTCACCCTTTTCTCCTCTCGTCTCGTCTCCTCTTCTCTCTTCTCCTTTCCTTTCCATTCTCCCTTCTACTCTCCTCTCCTTTTCTCTTTTATCCTCTACTCTACTCTCCTTTTCTCTCTTCTTCTCTCCCTTCTCTCCTCTCCTCTCACTTCTCTCCTCTCGTCTCCTCTTTTCTAATTTCCTCTCCATTCTCCCTTCTACTCTCCTCTCCTCTTCTCTTTTATCCTCTACTCTCCTCTCCTTTTATCTCTTATTCTCTCCCTTCTCTCCTCTCATCTCCTCTCTTATTCTCTTCCTTTTCTCCTCTACTCTCCTCTCCTCTTCCCTTTTATCCTCTACTCTACTCTCCTCTCCTTTTCTCTCTTCTTCTCTCCCTTCTCTCCTCTCGTCTCCCTTTTCTCCTCTCCTCTTCTCTCCTCCGTTCTCGTCTCGTCCCCTCTTCTCTCCTCTCCTCTTTTCTCCTCTACTTTCCTCTCCTTTCCTCTCCATTCTCTTCTCTACTCTCCTCTCTCCTTCCTCTGGCCCACAGTCATTCCCTAGGTTCTCTATCTGCCCTTGAGGTAAAAAATTTGCCGACCCGTGGGGCAAGCTGTCGACTAATAAGCAATTAATCCGATGCCCGAAACCCCCTACTAGTAGTAGGTCAACTATTCTTTAGCGCCAGTAAAATTAAAGCAAACTGCTAAAGCTTATATTTCTTGATGCAAAATTTAGATTTTATCTTTACATATTTGCGTACAAACATACAAATTTTATTTATGCATTTCAATTAAAAATTATTAAATTAAAAAACGCAGACAAAAGTTACAGCAATTAATGCATAAATTCACAGGGATAATTAACGACCAAAATTAGTAATATATGCAGCTTAGAATTAGTTCATATATGCAGTAACACTTCACGCGAAATTAAAAGAAACAAATGCTTATTGATATCTTTTCTTTTGAGCATTCCGCAGCGGTTTTCTCATTTAAATTATCAAATCAATAAATTACCTCTAAAAACCCACTGTGAGTCTGATACCCTCTCCTGACTGACAGTCTGATCCAATCTCCTGACTGACAGTCTGATCCCATCTCCTGACTGACAGTCTGATCCAATCTCCTGACTGACAGTCTGATCTAATCTCCTGACTGACAGTCTGATCCCATCTCCTGACTGACAGTCTGATCTCATCTCCTGACTGACAGTCTGATCCCATCTCCTGACTGACAGTCTGATCCAATCTCCTGACTGACAGTCTATTCCAATCTCCTGACTGACAGTCTATTCCAATCTCCTGACTGACAGTCTGATCTCATCTCCTGACTGACAGTCTATTCCAATCTCCTGACTGACAGTCTGATCCCATCTCCTGACTGACAGTCTGATCCCATCTCCTGACTGACAGTCTGATCCAATCTCCTGACTGACAGTCTATTCCAATCTCCTGACTGACAGTCTGATCCAATCTCCTGACTGACAGTCTGATCCCATCTCCTGACTGACAGTCTGATCCAATCTCCTGACTGACAGTCTATTCCAATCTCCTGACTGACAGTCTATTCCAATCTCCTGACTGACAGTCTGATCCCATCTCCTGACTGACAGTCTGATCCAATCTCCTGACTGACAGTCTATTCCAATCTCCTGACTGACAGTCTGATCCAATCTCCTGACTGACAGTCTATTCCAATCTCCTGACTGACAGTCGGATCCAATCTCCTGACTGACAGTCTGATCCAATCTCCTGACTGACAGTCTGATCCAATCTCCTGACTGACAGTCTGATCCAATCTCCTGACTGACAGTCTATTCCAATCTCCTGACTGGCAGTCTGATCCAATCTCCTGACTGACAGTCTGATCCAATCTCCTGACTGACAGTCTGATCCCATCTCTTGACTGACAGTCTGATCCCATCTCCTGACTGACAGTCTGATCCCCTCCAAGACTGACAGTCTGATCCCCTCCCAGACTGACAGTCTGATCCCCTCCCAGACTGACAGTCTGATCCCCTCCCAGACTGACAGTCTGATCCCCTCCCAGACTGACAGTCTGATCCCATCTCCTGACTGACAGTCGATCCCATCTCCTGACTGACAGTCGATCCCATCTCCTGACTGACAGTCTGATCCCATCTCCTGACTGACAGTCTGATCCCATCTCCTGACTGACAGTCTGATCCCATCTCCTGACTGACAGTCTGATCTCATCTCCTGACTGACAGTCTGATCCCCTCCCTGACAGTCTGATCTCATCTCCTGACTGACAGTCTGATCCCCTCCCTGACAGTCTGATCCCCCCCCCTGACATTCAGTTGAAACCGGCAGGCGCCCCAGCACCAAGCACCTGGTCAAGCTGGTACACCCGGCAGATGTCAGTAACCAGCCGGTCCATCAGCCCGGCGCTGGCCTCGGGCCACAGAGCTCGATACCAGGGCTGCCGACTCTCGATTTCGCCTGGCAACCGTAGGCCAATTAGTCGCATAGCAACCGCGATGACGCCCAAGCTAAGCGCCTGAGGCGGATAGGACAGACACAGCGGTGCGTGATAGCTGTCCCTCAGGACGGACCAGGCCAGCGTGGGCAGGCGGGACTGGCGCAGGGCGCCTGGCGGCATCCAATCAGCGATGGCGCTCAGCTGATAAAGCAGGTGCGAATGCGGCAGCTGCAGCTCGGTGCTGAAGCCGACCGCGCGAACCAGGAAGAGCTCGCAGGTGGCCAGCGACTGGCGTAGGCCGTTGTACACCTGGTTGTTGCCGCCCTCCAGCGGCTCCTTGTCAGGGTGCAGCGTCCTGGGAGTTGGGAGATTCAGATCACACTGTCAGGGGAGGGGTCAGACTGTCAGGGGAGGGGTCAGACTGTCAGGGGAGGGGTCAGACTGTCAGGGGAGGGGTCAGACTGTCAGGGGAGAGGATCAGACTGTCAGGGAGATGAGGCTGTCAGGGTGGGAGCCTGGGAGGGTTCAGACTGTCAGGGGGAGGGGATCAGACTGTCAGTGGGGGGGACCAGACTGTCAGGGGAGAGGATCAGACTGTCAGAGAGGGACCAAACTGTCAGGGGAGGGGACCAGACTGTCAGAGAGGGAGTCAGACTGTCAGAGGAGGGGATCAGACTGTCATTAGAGGGGATCAAACTGTCAGAGAGAGGATGAGACTGTCAGGGGATGAGGCTGTCAGGTAGGGGATCAAACTGTCAGGGGAGGGATCAGACTGTCAGGGGAGAGAATCAGCCTGCAAATTAAAGCACTAAGTAGTATACAAACGCACTGATAGAAGACATTGATGATATCGCGTGAATAAACAGACTTGTCCAGCAGTTTTGCAGCCAGATGAACGCAAGACATTAGGAGAGTCTGGAAAATGAATATAGCAATAGATTCAAATTGGGTTAGGCCTAGCAAAACATACTTGAAATGTTTTATTTTTACATTTCAAATAGATTTAACAGAAAACTCACATGAGGGTCCACATCGTCAATGCTGATGGATTTGTAGAATCGGTGGTACAGTGTGGCTGCCCCAGCAAATGTGGTTGCATCCAAGTCCAATTTGATTGCTAAATTGTACAGATATTTGGTAAAATAAATTTAAAATAATTACACCTAACTAGAATGAATTAAAAATATGCATAGATTTCAAAACAAACTCACAGGCTTCAGTCAAGACAGATATAGCTTTGAAATGGTAAGATTCAGTTTGCCTATCCATCAATGGCTACTAGATTAGCTGTAATTTTTTGTTTAGTAAGCAGTGACAAGTATTAATATGTTATTACATTAAAACTAAGTAACAGACATAGGTATTATCAATGTGTTATTTCAAATTTTATAGTTTTTGCCTAGCATTTTGTCTAAAAAAGGCTTAGCCTAACTTAAATTTAAAGTCTATTTGATCACTATTTGTATCAAGTTTTATAATTTGTTTGGCAATGTTAAACTTCAATGAGTATTATATAGTTTCTTTTTAGCTTTAGCATTTTCTAAATTAGTTGTTGCTGAACTGCTTGTTGCCAAATTCACTAGAAGCTATATAGCCATGTCTATACCATAGGCCTAGCCCCTAGGCCTACTTAAATCTAATAAAAAAATTACAAATGATAAATTCAATCCCAACCTAATACCATATCAAATCCTTTGGCTTTGAATCTAGTATACATGTAAGCAGTTGGCATACCCTAGAAGATGTTGTTATCATTTATGCCAGAATTTTTTAGTATGCATTTGGTTTGTGCTGGGCATGTCATATACATAGTAAATTTAGTCTTAGTATGAATTCCAATACACATTTAACATGATCCAGAGTACCAAAAAAATTTATGCCAAGACTAAAATTGTTTATATACATTTTTTCAAAGAATATAGGCCTATATTTTTAGGAATTCAAAACTTTTACCAAACTTTAAAACAGCATATTTTTGGCTAAAAACTGATACTTTTTATTTTAATTTTGAATTTCTTGTGATTGCGTTATTATTTTTTATTTTAGTTTCTGATTATTTTTAAAGAGCTTTTGACGTTGGTTGATTTTTAACTATAAGATTACATTAGCTTTGAACTTGGCTATAGTATTTTTTGTATACCAACTGTGTACAGTTTATGTTGAACCTGAAAATTCTATATGCCAAGTGTACACCAAGATTGTCAGCGAGAGCAAAAATATGCCGGAAAATTCTGGCATAAAGGCCACCTTCCAGACTATGGCCAGAGTAGGCTAGGGCCTATGGAATATAGTATTAGCCAGTGATGGGCACTGCTAAATTTATTTTTAGCACCGCTAATTAGCGCTGTTGCTAATTGATAGAAAAAAATTTGTGATCTATAATAGCGGGCACTATTTCTACTTTGAATTTAGCATAATTAGTGCTGCTAATTTTGAAATGTGTTAATTAATAAATATTAATTATTTAATAATAATTAAACTGACATTTCACATGTATTTATGCATTTTTGCACATTTTGAACTTACATGTTTTAAATGAATAAGCTATTAATGCTATTGCTAATAATTTGTTTTTATTATCAATCCTAATAAAAAATCCTCAAGCCACTGAACCGTCAGAGCAACAGTTGGTAGAAAGAGTTCCTAAATTACAATGCTGTTTTCCTTGAAAAACGTCAAGGGCCCTTGCTACTACGGCCATGACCTTCTTATACTCAGGAAGGAAAGCGAGATCATCAGCTTGAAATGGTGGTATGGGATTTATTAATCCCATCATAACCCTGTTGATATAGCCTGTTGCTTTGCATCATTGCTTAGAATATCAACTGAGTTGAACATTGAATTCTTTGATTAAATTATTAAATTAAATTAAATTAATCAACAACTTTTTGCTAACAAATTAAAAGTTGTAAGAAAACTTATTCAAATTTTGTTTCGCATTTTTAAGAAAATTAGAAACATATTAGATTTAGTATAGGTGGATTTACGTAATCTTTAACTTATTACTCAAATAAGGTCTCATTTTTAGTATTAAACAGTCATTAACTGTCTAGTTTTATAGCAAAAAAATGAATTTAGCACAATTAGCGATTTTTCGAAAATATTAGCAGCACTTTGATAGTGCGCACTAAATGGAATTTCAATTTAGCAGAATTAGTGGCGCTAACAAAACATTATTGGCACTTTAGTGGAATTCAAATTTAGTAGTGCTAGTGCCTATCACTAGTATTAGCATAGTCCTAGGATCCTAAAATAGGGACCTACTAAACTGGCAATTATTCAAAAAGTTTAGACTTTAGAGCTCTTACAAAAATTATATTATGCATAGGCCTAATATAACATTGAATTTAATACATAATAAATGTTTAACATAATATACTATAATACTAGGCATTAAGGCCTACTGCCCTATGCTATAGTTGTATAGATTATAGATTATTTTAGTAATGCATGATAAAAAACCAATAAACCCTAGGTTTAATTTCTAGCATAGGATCTGCAATGTAATGCTAGGGCTTAGGCCTCTGTAATATTGCATTTATGAAATAAACATCTTGTCAAATTTGATCATCCAAATTTGAGATCCTCAATCCTATCCTAGGGCATTGGCCTATTGCCAAATTCGACTAGGATCTCAGGTCTTTTGAAACCAACAAAGGAAAGGTGAGTAGAGTACATTATGTAAATCTAGGGAAAATACTATTAGGCTAAGTACCTAGGCCTACTACTAGGTCTAGGTCTAGACTAGTTACAAATTGCAACTATATGAACTAGGGCCTACATAATGCATGCAATTACTTAATTAATAATAATAATAATAATAATAATAATAATAATAATAATGCAATAACAAAAAGACTAGGCCTCAGGCCACTATGGACAGTCACTAGGGCATAACTATGGTTTCGTTCGTTATATTATTTCTTGTTTCGAATTTGTTCCAGCGCACGTAGAAATGGCTGGACGACCATCGGATTCTACGACGATCATTCGTCAGACAACGTCGAGACGAATATAGACGAATATAATGCTAGACTATACACCGTAACTAAACATACCTACACAACTGCGCGTGCCCAATTATATGGAACTTCATTTGTATGATAGTATTAAAGAAACAATAGGCTAACAATTAACATGATGCGCATGCGCTGCGCATTGCTTCAGTCTTTTTGGTAAATTATTTCTCGGAAAAAACTAACTTGAAATTGTGCGATTGCTTGTGCAATACAACAGAACAAAGTGTCTGGAATTGGCTATCAACATTACAGCCATCATTGGTATTTGGTATTGTTAATTGACTCACGCTGCTACTCTGGCTGGCTCGCTGGTCAAAAAATAAAATCGCGGGGGTTTGTTAACATTTCTTTTTACGTATCCGCCTTCGTGTCTGAATTTTCGCTTTCAGTTTCATTTCTAGATGGCGACAATAAACGAAAAAAACTGATTTTCGCTTTCTACCTTCCCTACTCTACCCTATATCCCACGTCTCTTGGTCTTCTCCCTTGCTCTCTCCTCTCCTTCTCCTATAGCTCTTCATTACTTTTCCTCGGTTGACGCCGGACGGTGATTTAGTCTAGCTGCCACGGCCTTTTCGGCTGCTAATATTCATGAAGAGTCTTTCAATTCGTCTGCCATAAAAATTTTCAGGTCTAGCTCATACAAGCTACATTTAGTTGTGAGCACTCAGCAGAACTCTGAATCTAAAGTTCGAGTCTCGGTGTAACCGGCCTGCTGACCACTTATGTAAAATAATACATGTACACATGCATGTATGACTTTACTACTCATCCTTCAGATGGGTCTGAGTAAAAAACTGAGTGTAAAAATGGATAGCTGATTAAAAAGTGCAGGTAGAATTCATTCTGCATCAAGGCATTAACAAAATGGAAAGATATGTCAAAGTTATACATGTACATTAAGATGAGAAGTCGATGACCTCCGAGGTCAAAATAAAAAACTTTTGTTTTTAAACTATATAACATGTACATGCATATAGAAAAGGCCAAATTGAAACAACAACACAAAACAACACAAACAGATTGTTAAGTGCAAGTTTCAAGTAGGTAAATGTCAGTTTTAGGTAGTTTTGTGTCAATTTCAGGTAGTTATTATATTTTTTGTCAGTTTTAGGTAGGTAAATGTCAGTTTCAGGTACTTCAAAGTGTTTCAGGTATACTATACAGACCATTTTTAGTATATGGATGTGTCAGTCTCAGCAGGTAGTTAAATGTCAGTTTCAGGCAAGCTCGTAATTTTGTGTATTTTCGGGACACCGGCCCTACTCGTACTTGCCCCCTGTGGATTACTGACGTTCGATCGCGTGATCCTGTTCGCGGTGTCCCGGGCTGGTGTTTGTCATTGTAACCCCCTGGCATCAACAGCCGTTGTTCACGAGGAAAAGATTGTGAATAGATATAGGCACAATTCAAGGTTGAAGGTTCGACTGTTCAACGTGAATAGCCATATTTTTATTAAAGATTCATTTCACTTGCTTCCTTTGTCTATAATCCCCAACCCCCCGATCCAATTTAGAGGCTACAAAATTGACGAGGTAAAGTAATTACATCTACTTTATATAACCAGGTGAATTAATTACTTGCTAAAAATATCAGCATGAACAATCGATGTTGAGAAAAGGTTACAAAACTAGAAGATGAAGTAATTAATTGTTCAATGGGTCGTCATGATAACAATCGGTATTTAAAGAGGCTTCAAAACTGACGATAGCTTTATGAAACTATAGAAAATTCTAGGAAGATATATTAATAGCACAAGCTTTAGAAGTAAGAATAATCGAATTTCGTAAACAATTAAATTTGTCATCAAATAATCAGATTGATACTTGCTTTCGTGCGTTTACAAAGTATTGTTAAGTAATTTCACTAAGCTGACTTTGCTCAATCAATTTTAAACATTTTGAATTATCAGTTTGTTTAAACAAACGGATCGACGCATTCGCACAGGCAATTTTCAACGTTGGTGTGAATTTCGGTGAGATAATTGACTCCGTAACTGTGCGAGTGCCAGATACACGCTCGATATGCCAAATCGCCGATGTTTGGCTGGCCAGTGTGCCAGACCTCAGGCAGAAAAGTGACGTTGCAGCGCTCCCAAATCCAGGTGCCAGTTTTGAAGCTCCCGACGCGGTAGCCGCCAATGAAATAGCCATTGCCGGTGCTCTCTTGAGTCTTCAGCCAGTGCATGCGTTCGACTTCGGCTCTGTCCAGAGCATCCGCGTATTTGGTTAGCCCGGGCTCTGAGTTGCACTTCTCCGATCCTTGTGTCCAATTGGAGACCGAATAAAATTTGTAGATCAAACCGAGGTAGCCGTATTTGTAGCCGCTGGGGCACAGCTGCCCGTTCGGCAGGTTTTCCATGCGGCGAACGAAGGCCGAACCGAAGGTGCTGCAGTTCATCTTGTTGGGCACGTGGCTGCAGGTGTCGAACACGAACATCTGGCAGCCGAAGCCGCTGTCGGACGGCTGACGGAAGCCGCGGCAGGACGCGCCCTGCTCGACACAGGCGAAGGCGCACTGCCTCTCCGTGGCCAGCGACAGCTCAGTGGGCTCGCTGACGAATTGCGGCTTCAGGCAGAGGCGGATGTACTTTTCTACGAAGTCGTTTTCTGGCTCGCTGACGGAGACGGCGAATGGAATGAGGCTGAGCATCGACAGGAGGCACAGGCAGGTCCCTTGCCGAGCAGCTGGTGATAGTTTTACATGTGATTGTATCGTAACTAGTGACAAATATTTTACACGAAAGCAATCTCTGAAGGACATCTACACAGGGGTGGCAATTAGTTAACCTGTCTGCGGACTCTGTCTTTTATCTTGAACCGCCTACCTCATTTATTTGGGGCTTTCTTGACTTATCCATTAAGCGAGTGAGTTCGTGTTCATGGATCAGGGTCCGCGAAATGGTCGTCCACAGTTTTAACTGTTCATGCATGTAAAGTACAGTGAATACTTACACTTGCTAGTTGATTCCATGAGCAGAGAAAGCCTTCCTTTTCTGATAGGAAATGATTTACAACTTAGGCTGAAATAAGTTCAAGAATGTATTGGGGCGCCCCTCTACGTTGCTTCAATTTATAGTCAGCAAACTGGTGCTTAACAGCCGAAAGGGTCATTCATAGAGCTATTAAAAACTGAATTTGAGAGTTGAGACTGACAGCTTGTGGAGGTGCGAGAAAATTTTAGCTGTCATTTTAAAGTAATTTATTGACTCTAGTCGACAAATACTCTCAACTACCTCTCTCCGCTTCGAAAGGGTGCCACTAAAAATTAGCTCTCATATTTTTTAAAGACTTACGTCAATAAACAACATGATGCCCTACCCTGGATAATCCAAGGTACAACAAAATCGGGCTTTGAAATATCCTAGGTCTTGAATTGTCCGGGGTGAATAAAGATTGGGGTGGCAAGTTAGTCAAATTATTGGGTCGCCATCATAAACCCGAAATATCACAAACCCGAAAAATCACAACTCCGAAAAAGAAAATAGTGTTGGACATTGCTAGAACTTTCAGAGTAATGATATTTCGGAGTTGTGATTTTTCGGGTTTGGAATATTTCGGGTTTATGATGCCCCCCAAATTATTTACAAGATAAGGCGCATGTGAACGCGTGGTGTGGCAGAAGGACATCATTAAGCGAGAATGAGACTGACTCAGAGTGCTTGGGAGAGGCAGATAAGATGCAGTCTAAGAATAAATCGATAATAGACTGTCTTTAAATGTACTACAAGCGTACATGCCATCTATATCAGTGTACGATCTAATAGCCTGCAAAGGAATGTGTTGCGCAAATTTTACGAGTAACACGAGCTACACCTAGTCTTTTCAGATATATGGAATATATTTCTTGTCCAAGTTCTACGTTTTGGAAAAAACCTTCACTCGCTGGCCAAAGTAACGATAAATCAAGTGTTTTTTACGTTTCTATCGACGAGTATGTTGAGCTGAGCTGCCAGAACATACAGAATATTCTGCTGATATTCTGCAGAAGACGTGGAGTTAGGCGGGTCTACCGCATCATTAAATGTCTCGGCAAAAATACTTATCAGCTGGCTGGGTTCTCAAATTTGAAAACGGAAAGCATCTCAATCAAAGCATCGGAAGAAGGCTGTGATTCATCACGCTTCATTCAGCGGATCGCCAGTTTTTGTTTTATCGAATTAGATTGGTGAATCGAGTAACAAACTGCTTTTCGGTTGACCTTTAACTTTAACAGCTAATAGCTTTAATTTAGTTCCTTGAAGTTTCTGAAACACGAAGTTGTTATTTAAATATAAACAGTTAAATAAGCATGACGCAGATGTTTACCAATTGAAAAAGTAGCAAAAAGTAATTTTCTACTTTGCATAAAGTGATATGGAAATTTTGCTATTTCTAGCCCCGGATATCAGTAGCCGGATGTCATAAAGCAATTACCTCTATCTCTGCAGACTGACCCCGCTCTTTTAACCTACAGTCGGATGTCCCAAGACAACTTCCCCTTCTTGTGATCTGCGGGTCGGATAGCAGAGTCAGTGTCGTAGGATGTCCGGGAGAGACATCTCAAAGTGCCCGGACATTGCAAATAAGCTCAACATATCCGGGAAAGAGAAAACAAAGCAGCTGTTTCTTGCTTGGCAGTATCCGGGTGGATATCGTAGTGTGTTCGGATATCCGGGCCAGACAAAAAACCTGGATAGTCTAAAGTGTAACAGTTCCTATTCCAGTGTCAGTTGTGCTTCCTATTCCACATCTGAGAATTGCGTTTCATAGTTTCTTCTTTTACTTAACCTTAGACTTTAGTGCTCAAGGTCGATAACGAGCGAGTCACTGCACCAGGCGTCAAAATAAAAAAAAAACAGTATTTTTACGCATTGTAGATCGATTCGAGGAGATATTCCAGCATATTAAGGATTAAAAATAATTGGTAGTTTGATTATTTATCAGAGTAAATCAGAGTTTCAAATATTAATCATAATCCACAGATGAAGCCTCGCAAATGACAGAACTCAGGCTCTCAGGTGGAACAGCTGGTTGATGTCATCCTCAGTCAGGTACTTGTTAGCCATGGCCACCGTCTTCACTGTGCCGGCCAGCTTTCAAAATTTGTTGTTGAGATTTCGCCAGCCAATTTTGATGCAGGAGTCGAAAATTCGAGGTTTGTTTCTGCCATAGACAGTCACCTCACCGTCGGACAGGAAGGCGCCGTTGAAGTATAGCTTAGACTTGCTCATCACGTCTGAGATGTCGAAGGCGGCACCGACTCGAACGAATTGCTGTCTGTCCGATGGCAGAATCTGATCTCTGGACATGAGGCTGCGGTGTCCGTTCTGGATGTACAGCCGCTTGGTGTCCGCGGGGCTGCTGTCATCCCACTCCCACATGTGCAGCCAGTACTCTGTAAAGCTGCTGCAATCGGTCAACTCGATGAAGGCGTTCACTTTAGGCGTCCTGCTCACCTCCATGAGCCAGGTGAAGCTGCTGTTGAAGTCGAGGCCCCGCGTGTCCGTCACCCACATCCGCGATGTCGCGCCGTTCATCCTGGCACCGTCGCTGGTCCAGGCGATCCCGTCGTGCTTTACGGAGTTCCTTTGGCCGCGGGCGTCGCAGACGAGATTTTCCAGCCGCGGCCCGCGGTTGCCGACCCACACGGCGGCGAAGTGCCGGTTGGCGACGAGGGCGTCCAGCTCGGAGTCCACGAACAGCTCGCAGTCGGCCGGGCCCAGCGCGGGGTCGTCGGGCGGGCTGCTCAGGCTGAGCAGGTGGCAGACTCGGCTGAACAGGAACAGCGAGCAGGCGGAGCTGCGCCGGTGCCGCTGCACCACCCCGACGCCCGACAGCGGCTGCCAGCGGGCCCGGATGACGCACTCGAGCGGGGAGGCTGCGGGGGCGGGCAGGGCCCAGGCGGCCAGGGACCGGCTGAGGCAGGGCCGCCAAAAGGCGGGCAGGTAGGCGGCGGAGGCGGCTGGCGGCAGGACGACAAAGGAGAGCAGAAGGCAGGCCAGCAGCGGAGCTGCAAAGTCTTTAGCGAGCGACATGTCGATCTGCTGCTTCCAGGAGAAATTGTTGCAGAACTTGAAGAAAATTGATATTTTAGTGCTGCGATTGTTTGAGTCAATTGAGTTAATAATAATCAGATTTCAACTGCGACACATTGAAAATCCTAAAAGCTGCTATAAAAACCAAATTTGAGACTGACAGTCTGTAGAGGTGCGAGAAAAATGTAGCTGTCATTTTTAAGAAAATATCTATTTCTTGCTGAGTGCTGAGAGATAATACAGAATGAGCTGCCACTCTACTCAATTGAGGCCGTCTCACGAAGTTGGAACTCGCATACGAAGCGATTGACAACGTGAAAAAATAGTTAAAAAATAAAAAAAAACGTAAAAAATAAAAAACTCGAGTTGTTGTGCCCTGCTTTGTTATATGATTTAGAACACATATTTTGTTCGCAGTGCAACTTGTTCTTTGTATTTTCATTCTGATGTAACCGCCCTTGTCGCCTGTCCGCTCCGTAGAGAGACGAACGCATGACTAGAGGGGGCAATAACCGTAGGCTGCCTATGACCGGGCAATGACCTGACGGACCTCCAGCACCAGACTGTCCCGCCCACATGATTGATAGCTTTGGTAGCGCTTTGTGACCAGAGGGCCAAGGACCCACATGGACCCCACCTGTAGCCAAGGTGCAATAGTTGGTCACTCGGTCATAGTATGACCGAGTGGCTGCCACCACTCTATGTGACCTGGCGCACCTGGATCTTTCTA
The DNA here is from genome assembly GCA_002269645.1 of Macrostomum lignano. Lineage (NCBI taxonomy): Eukaryota > Metazoa > Platyhelminthes > Macrostomidae > Macrostomum > Macrostomum lignano. The sequence goes on from NIVC01004301.1 coordinate 26,979, forward strand.
CCAGACCTCTCGAGGCTAGAGCCCCGCCTGGGATGGTTACCAGGAGATTTAGGCTAACAGGGGAGACACATGCAGCCGAGTACAGGGACTCTGCTTGGGGCATGATCGGGAACTCTGGGCTCAATCTGGAGGATTTTCAGCAGGGGATCCTTTGTGGCTGTGGGCGAGGCTGACTTGCGACTTTGATTACTAAGAGTAGTATGAGGCGAACATGTACTGTCTCTAGTTTAGATTGCTCAGGGCGAAGGGACGCGTCAGCATGGGGTTGCAACCTTCCTACTGCCATTCTGTGCCAAGACTCGCTAATCCCCTCTACTGCACGCACACACGGCCCCGCAGCACGCACTCACAGGCGAGCTTTGCACGGGGAGAGGCCATTAGCTTACCCAAACTCCCTTATGCTTTGCCACCCCGGGAGAAAGGCTTAGCAAGCCATGAGTGAAATGATGGTGAAAGAGTGAATAATGATGAAGTTAGTTAATAGTTAATAATTAGGCCCTTAGGCAAATAATCAGGCAATTAGGCGGCTTCACTATTGAGTAAAAAAACAGCAAAAGGTATGGTATCACAACTGGCTCAGCTCTCTAATCAGACAATGGAAAAATAGGCAAACTCCGGATAAGCAAAGGCAATTAGAGCACAAATCAGTAACAGGAACTTACCGGCAGCTGCACAGAGAGAGAGAGAGGGCGGCTGTAGGCTGCAGTCAGGCGGACAGTGAAGCGGCGATGCGCTGAAGCGACGAGGCGCTGGTGTAGATCAGGCGAAGCTGATGATGCTGGGCGGTGTCAGACCGCTGGCCGATAGGCGAGCTCACTTAATGGGGAGCTGAAGATAACTTGGCGGTAACAGACCGCGGACCGGCAGGGATTCGTCTTATAGACGAATGGGTCAGAACTCAGTCTGACGGCAAGTCTAAATAAAGACTAGGAGCCCGAAGGTGGGCAAAAGTTGAGTCTTCTCACGCCGAAAACCGCCTCCTTTTATAGCCTTCCCAGCCGCCGCTCCAAGGTCGTTTCCATGACTCCCTCTCTCTGATTGGCTGCCGGCCGAATGACGTCAGAATGAGTCATGATGAGAAGCATGAGACCGGCCTAGCAACATGAGAAAAAAGGAAATTGCGCAATCCGGAGGTGGGGTGGGGGGATAATTGGCGCAGCGGGTGGTCGCGAAAGTGTTGCGCAAGCAAACATTGAGAACAATAGGGCTGGGGTCGAGAACAAAGGAATTGGAAATCGGGGATAATTGGGGAGAATCGGGAACAATGGAAAAGTAAACATTGGAGAAAAGGTGATAATTAGGTGCGAAAACGAGAACAAAAGAAAGAGAAAATCGGAGAAAATGTGATAATTGGTGGGGGTAAAGAGAACAAAAGAATCGAAAACGAGAACAATAGAAGCGGAGGTGGGGTGGGTGTCGCATGAGAAATTTGGGGAGGAGAACAATGGCATGAGAAAAGGTTGCGCAAGAGAGGGGGATGAGTCATCGATGAGTCATCGAGGGGAAGAAGGGGTCACACGACTTGCGTCACCGTTTGGGAGTTTGAGAAGGGATGGGAGGTCGGTGAGCACACAAAATACTGTAAGTAGACGCAGGGAAAGGGGCGACAGCGCAAGAAAATAGTGCAGAGAAAGACAAAAAGAGGGGGGGTAGGGAAAGTACAAGAAGAATAGGGTGGGGTGCAGGGGAGATAAGGTAGAGGGGAGGGTACAGAGAGGGACAGGGTGCTCCGGAAAGGCAGGTGTGGCGGCAGGGGAGACGGAGCCAAGGCAGCAGGAGGGTGCAGCAGAGCGGGAGTCTCCAGGCCTGGTCGGAGACCGGCCGAGTCTCGACAGCCCTGTGCAGGGGGGTACACGGGATAGGAGGCACTTTCGAAAAAGTCCCATGCCCTATCCCGTGACCAGAGCGTGGTTACATCAATTCTCTGAATAAAAAGTAACAGAAAATCGTGTTTTATTTCATAGTTGTTGCAAAAAAGATGGTACTTTGGTATTTGTTATGTTGGTAATGCTTTATTCAACCAATTTTGAAGTTTGACAACCAATGTTGCGTTGCAGCGCCCTTTAAAATTGGCATTTATGCAATAATTTTTTTTCGTCCTCTAGAAAAGTTTGTTTATCGAGTTAACTACACACGTACTTTATCGAGTTTTAATTAGAAGATTATTTCCTATGTCACGTTTTTTCCATATTACGCAAAGGGATCCACGCACTCGCAAAGGGCCATAGAAATAGCCGCATTGCTCTCTGCAGTGAAATCATCCAATCCGGAGCTGTGGCCGTACGAGACACTGGCGTGATAAGCTTCATCGCCAGCATTCGGCTGTCCAGGAGCCCAAACTTCCGATAAAAAGGTGAAGTTGCAGCGCTCCCAAATCCAGGTGCCAGTTTTGAAGCTGCCGACGCGGTAGCCGCCAATGAAATAGCCATTGCCGGTGCTATCTTGAGTCTTCAGCCAGTGCATGCGTTCGACTTCGGCTCTGTCCAGAGCATCCGCGTACTTGGTTAGCCCGGGCTCTGAGTTGCACTTCTGAGATCCTTGTGTCCAATTGTAGCCGTATTTGTAGCTGCTGGGCCACAGCTGCCCGTTCGGCAGGTTTTCCATGCGGCGAACGAAGGCCGAACCGAAGGTGCTGCAGTTCACCTTGTTGGGCACGTGGCTGCAGGTGTCGAACACGAACATCTGGCAGCCGAAGCCGCTGTCGGACGGCTGACGGAAGCCGCGGCAGGACGCGCCCTGCTCGACACAGGCGAAGGCTGTTATAATCCACAAATTAGTGTTTAAACTGTAGTTTTCAAATATTTGCTATAAAAACTGCGAGCGTATATTTCAAGACTGACAGCTTGTAGAGATACAAAAAATCGTAGCTGTCATTTTTAAATGTTTTTGTCTTTTTCGCTGAGAGCTGAAGTAATAAAGTATGAGCTGTCACTCTACTCAATTGAGACCGCCTCCTGAAGTAGGAACTCTCATAGAAAATGTTTGATAATGTGAAAAATAGTCGACAAATACTCTCGAATCACCTTTTCCACTGACACCAAAGTGGGTGCCACTCAAAATTTTCTGTAAATTTCTTGAAGCCTTCCGTCAATAAAGGAAAGATTGCATACTTTTAGTTCTGCAGTCACCAGTTCCAGCATGGTTTCAACTGCCTCCGTGACACAACCTTTTGTGTAGATTTTCTGCCTAATTTCAGTGTCAGTTGTGGCTCTCCGATTCCAGTGTCAGTTGTGGCTCCCCGATTCCAGTATCAGTTGTGGCTCCCCGATTCCAGTGTCAGTTGTGGCTCCCCGATTCCAGTATCAGTTGTGGCTCCCCGATTCCAGTGTCAGTTGTGGCTCCCCGATTCCAGTATCAGTTGTGGCTCCCCGATTCCAATGTCAGTTGTGGCTCCCCGATTCCAGTATCAGTTGTGGCTCCCCGATTCCAGTATCAGTTGTGGCTCTCCGATTCCAGTGTCAGTTGTGGCTCCCCGATTCCAGTATCAGTTGTGGCTCCCCGATTCCAGTGTCAGTTGTGGCTCCCCGATTCCAGTATCAGTTGTGGCTCCCCGATTCCAGTGTCAGTTGTGGCTCCCCGATTCCAGTATCAGTTGTGGCTCCCCGATTCCAGTATCAGTTGTGGCTCCCCGATTCCAGTGTCAGTTGTGGCTCCCCGATTCCAGTGTCAGTTGTGACTCCCCGATTCCTGTGTCAGTTGTGGCTCTCCGATTTCCAGTGTCAGTCGTGGCTCTCCGATTTCCAGTGTCAGTTGTGGCTCTCCGATTTCCAGTGTCAGTTGTGGCTCCCCGATTCCAGTATCAGTTGTGGCTCTCCGATTTCCAGTGTCAGTTGTGGCTCTCCGATTTCCAGTGTCAGTCGTGGCTCTCCGATTTCCAGTGTCAGTTGTGGCTCCCCGATTCCAGTATCAGTTGTGGCTCTCCGATTTCCAGTGTCAGTTGTGGCTCTCCGATTTCCAGTGTCAGTTGTGGCTCTCCGATTTCCAGTGTCAGTTGTGGCTCTCCGATTTCCAGTGTCAGTTGTGGCTCTCCGATTTCCAGTGTCAGTTGTGGCTCTCCGATTTCCAGTGTCAGTTGTGGCTCTCCGATTTCCAGTGTCAGTTGTGGCTCTCCGATTTCCAGTGTCAGTTGTGGCTCCCCGATTCCAGTATCAGTTGTGGCTCTCCGATTTCCAGTGTCAGTTGTGGCTCCTCAATTTCACTGTCAGGTGGTCCCCACTTCCAGTGTCAGTTTGTCCCCTGATTTCAGTGTCAGTTGGTCCCCCGAATGACATAATATCTATAGTACAAGCGGTACATCTGCGTCTCTGGATGGTACTTGACACTTGTACTTTGCTGCATGTACATTTCCCAGCCTGCCATAGACAATAAATATACTCATTAAAACCTTTCTGATAGCTACAGAACAAAGCTAAAATGCTAATTTAGATTGTGTACTTATTTATTTCATATCTCAACTTAAAGCAAAAAAACTTGAAACATGCCGAAACAGCCGGTTCAAGAAATCAAGTTAAAGGCAAAGTCCGAATCAAATCGAAGTCATTCGCCAAGTTCATCTATTGGGCCGAATAATCGAAAACTCCAGCAAGAAAACCTGTTGCTCCTGCAGTTTCGCAAGAAACTCGAAAGATCAGCAAGCGACCTAATGGCCCTGTGGACACCTGTGAGCATCTCGCTGCTCACTGCCAGCGTGATGACCATGATCAGACAGGCTGGCCAGCGAGACACTTCAGCCGAAGATCATTGGGAGGATGTGCGGCATAATTTGCACAGCAGCAGAGGCGAGCTGCCGTTTCTTGAGCCCGAAATTGAACTCAATGCTGAGCGATTGATTGCTGCTAGCAACTCGGGCGGCATCAGCAAAGTTCACCTAGTACTCATCACCTGCGTTGTGGCTGTGGTTGTCATCGTCGTCATGTCATTCCTCATGGTACTGCTGCTCAAGCTGAGCTGTTTCCGATGCCTGAAGATCTACATCAGCGTCGCTTTTGTTATTCTGGGCGCGCATTTTGTTTTATTTTGGTTTTACACGGCTTCAAATGCGACAATGCTTCCGGTTGACTGGATAACCGCGATAGTGTGCGCCTACAACTTCTTGGGTGAGTCTTCTTGGGCGCAGCTGGTCTGAAAAAATCACCAACGGACACCAAGTAATGGACACTATAGATAGTAATATAGACTAGGCTCTGCATTCTGTGCGCGTTCGCAACAATTTAACGGACGATTAGAAAGTCAGGGCCGCTGTATGTTCTCAGAAGTCAGTGGAATGGGCAGGATTGCCTCAGCGCTGTGGGTTGTGAGACGCCATAAGAGTACGAGACCTAATCCAAATAAAAGTACACACAGGCATGTCCTCTCCGCCCCGCAGCCATTGTCGCGCTGTCTATGGCCATGGGCCAGTCGGCGCCAAAACGCCTAGTCCAGGCAGTCCACGTGGTCCTAGCAGCCACCGTGTCCTACATCATCTCCAACCTGCTGCTTGGCGGTAGTTTTGTCTACGCCAGCCTGCTCTGCGTCGCGTTCTCCCTGTGGGACCTGTTCGCGGTGCTGTGCCCCCGAGGCCCATTGAACAGTTTGATTAAAATGGCCGAAGCTGAGACTCGAGTAACTGACTTTATGCAGCCACTTGTGTACACTGCCGCGGTATGGACGACTGTTACTGTGAGTTATTTTCAGTAGTATAGTGGGGACATACTACTGGTATGCAGCTCTTGATACCAGAGCTCGCATGAAGAATCATAAAAAGTTGCATTGTGCAGACTGACAGTTCAATTCTCGATCCGTTGAACCCTGAGCTGCATCATCTGTTGAATCCTGAGTTGCATCATCTGTTGAATCCTGAGCTGCATCATCTGTTGAATCCTGAGCTGCATCATCTGTTGAATCCTGAGCTGCATCATCTGTTGAATCCTGAGCTGCATCATCTGTTGAATCCTGAGCTGCATCACCTGTTGAATCCTGAACTGCATCATCTGTTGAATCCTGAGCTGCATCACCTGTTGAATCCTGAACTGCATCATCTGTTGAATCCTGAGCTGCATCACCTGTTAAATCCTGAGCTGCATCACCTGTTGAATCCTGAGCTGCATCACCTGTTGAATCCTGAGCTGCATCATCTGTTGAATCCTGAACTGCATCATCTGTTGAATCCTGAGCTGCATCACCTGTTGAATCCTGAACTGCATCATCTGTTGAATCCTGAGCTGCATCACCTGTTAAATCCTGAGCTGCATCACCTGTTGAATCCTGAGCTGCATCACCTGTTGAATCCTGAGCTGCATCAATTGTGGAATTCGTTGAAACCCAATTTTATTTTAGCGGCAGGGGCCTGTGTGCACCCTGGCGCACTTTAAGCGACATTGTCACACAACCGGCAAGTGGCATTCCTGCCCATTCCGCCGACTCCCCTGAGCAGGTACATGTACGAGCACACAAGCGCGTGGATACGTACGCAGTCAAATGCACAGGCACACACTCACACAGGAGTGTACAGCGGCCCCAACTTTATTTATCGTTAGGCATGTACACTTCACTGTGCTTTGGGGGTTGGCCCTCAATGCCGTTAATTGCACGCAAGCCGAGATTCCAATTTAGCCCCAAATTACTCGTAATGTGACTGCACTTGGAATCGAGCCTGGGCCGCTGGCACATCAGAGCGCCGCGCTGGACCGCTGGGCCCTCTCTGTTGTTGTTGAGTCCCAACCAATGGATCCCCATTCCGCAGGCGGTGACAGCCAAGCCAAAGGAGAAAATTCGAAGAGGCTCCCGTTTAGGCCTGGGCGACTTCATTTTCTACGGCGTGTTGGTTGCCACGGCAACCGTGCAGTGCGGCCCGGTGGGAGGCCTCGCCTGCTACGCTGCTCTGCTGCTCGGCTTCTGCCTGACCTTAGCTGGCCTGCGATGCCTGGGCAGAGCGCTGCCGGCGCTGCCTCTGCCTGTGGCCGCCGCCGTGGCCACCGTCTGCCTGTTGAACGGCTGCGGGATCGCCTACTTTGAGGCGCTGGCCGAGAGGCAGCTCATGGTGTGACTCGATTCTGCTCATAGTGTGAGAGGATTCTGCTCATAGTGTGACTCGATTCTGCTCATAGTGTGGCTGGATTCTGCTCATAGTGTGGCTGGATTCTGCTCATAGTGTTACTCGATTCTGCTCATAGTGTGGCTGGATTCTGCTCATAGTGTGGCTGGATTCTGCTCATAGTGTGGCTGGATTCTGCTCATAGTGTGAGAGGATCCTGCTCATAGTATGACTGGATTCTGCTCATAGTGTGGCTGGATTCTGCTCATAGTGTGAGAGGATCCTGCTCATAGTATGACTGGATTCTGCTCATAGTGTGATTCGATTCTGCTCATAGTGTGGCTGGATTCTGCTCATAGTGTGACTGCATTCTGCTCATAGTGTGACTCGATTCTGCTCATAGTGTGGCTGGATTCTGCTCATAGTGTGGCTGGATTCTGCTCATAGTGTTACTCGATTCTGCTCATAGTGTGGCTGGATTCTGCTCATAGTGTGGCTGGATTCTGCTCATAGTGTGGCTGGATTCTGCTCATAGTGTGAGAGGATCCTGCTCATAGTATGACTGGATTCTGCTCATAGTGTGGCTGGATTCTGCTCATAGTGTGACTGCATTCTGCTCATAGTGTGACTGCATTCTGCTCATAGTGTAACTGCATTCTGCTCATAGTGTGACTGCATTCTACTCATAGTGTGACTGGATTCTGCTTATAGTGTGAGAGGATCCTGCTCATAGTATGACTGGATTCTGCTCATGGCATCTTTGAAGCTCATGGTGCGACAATATTATTCTCGTTCAGAAAATTTGTGCTCATAATGTTATGTATATGAGCTCAATATAGGGCTTATAATGTGACCTAGCAGTTTGCTCATGTTGTTTTTATCTGCAATCTGGTGATCTGTCTCCCGAACTAATTTGATCGTCAATAAAATATCTATGTCTGTTCTCTTGAATTAATTTTTCACTAGCAACTTGCTAATAAAGTCGGTCAAACAAATTCATTCGTGTCCAT
>NIVC01004301.1:42500-51282 GCA_002269645.1 Macrostomum lignano
CCTTTCCTAAGTTTCAAACAGCACAGGTGCAATGAGGACCTCTGCTGCAGCAAGCATTTTGCTGCTACTGCGGCTGCTTATGCTGGCGCCAAACTCGCAGGGCAGCGGCGGCGGCGGCTCGGGAACAGACGGAGACGGCTACAGCTACTACGCCGACAACATCGCCTACCTGAACAACCTGTGCTATCACCGCAATGGCCGGGCCAAGTTCTGCCAGCCCCAGTTTGAGAACCTGGCCGTCAACAAGCGTGTGGAGGCCAGCAGCACCTGCGGAGCCACCCCGGTCAGAATCTGCCGCCGGGAGGGCCTGCGGCACAGCTGCGAAGTCTGCGACTCGTCAAGACCGAAGCTCAGCCACCCGGCCAGTCACCTGACCGACTATCACCTGCACGGCAGCTGCTGGGTGTCCGAGCCGCTGCGGCCGAACCTCACATCCGTGAACTTGACCATCAGCTTCCACAAGAAGCACACGGTTTACTACATGAGCATCACCGGCTGCGGTGTGCAGCTGCCCGACGCTATTGAGGTGTTCAAATCTGCCGACTACGGAGCTACCTGGCAGTTGTGGCACCTGTTCTCAAACAACTGCACCAGAGACTACGGCAAGCGCGGCTACTCGTACCAGTTTCGCGAGATCATCCAGGCCAAGGAGGTCATCTGCAGCGACATCAACCTCATCACCAACATCAACGACCTTGGCGACAACCAGCTGCAGCAGCCGGTGCTCAGCTTCAGCACCAACTTCAACCGGTACTCAACTAACGGCAACTACGAGAAAGACCCCGTCATCATCGACTGGATGCTGGCCACCGACATGCGGTTGGTGCTGCGGCGGCATCCGTTCAAGAACGGCTCCGTCTTGGCCCAGCCGTTCGCCTTCTCCAACCTGGACATCGGCGGCAGGTGCTTCTGCAACGGGCACGCCAGCAGGTGCGTCTCTAAGCCTGGCGGCGACGGCGGCCAGGTGTGCGAGTGCGCGCACGGCACCGAAGGCGACGACTGCGAAAGGTGCAAACAGTTCTGGGTGGACCTGCCGTGGCGCAGGGGCACCCTGTCTGATCCGTCTGAGTGCAAGCGTGAGTAGCAGATATTTTGTCCAGGTATTTCCACTACTCGTCAATTATTGTGTTAGGTCGGTCTTCTGATAACTGGTCAGGTAAATGTGTCAAGGAAATTGTGTCAGGTCTCGCACTGGCGTCGCACCTGATCAAAGCTGAGCCGATGGGCAGGCAGTCGCTAACATTTCTAAACCGCTTCCAGTGCGCAACTTCACTGACTGCTGTTTGTCTAACTGGACTTGAAGTGAAAATCTCTGGGCTTTCGCTTAGCATAACCGCATGCTTTTTGCTGCGATTTATCTAACCTTGCTAATTCAATTATGCTCGTATGCATGACACCTCACGGCCTGGGAGCCCTGATCACAGCTGAGAACAAGCAAGTAGACATAGGCCTATAGGTTAACAGAACTCAAAGAAAGTCTCAAGCTCTCACACAATGCCCTGTGCTCGGTCACGCAAGATGCGCTTTTTTGATTCGCCGTCCACCGCCTCACCTGAGCTGGGGCAGTCGGGATGGACGGGAGTTTCTTCTTCAACGGATTTCTTTCTTAACGACAATTCGAACGTGACTTTCGTTCCAAATTCCTCAAGTTCACATGGAGGAGCTCTGCGGGTCAGTGAGCACTGGAGAGCTCAATTCCCGAGCAATTCGAGTATCTTTTTCTTCGACTTGACAAATAAGAGATTTGTAGTCGAAAACCTCCAGGGAATTGGTCGTTTACTGAGAGACACACGAAGAAAACAAACTACCGCAGGGCGCACAACCGCCGTGATTCGTCAAACGCATGCTTTGAAGATTAGTTCTCGCGTGGGCGGGAATCGAACCCAAGGTTACTTTTGGGTACTTTGGGGTAGAGGTGCGCGCAGGTACAGGCGTGTACAGGTAGAAGCGCGCACAGAGACGTGCACAGGTAGAAGCGTGCAGAGGTAGAGACGTGCACAGGTAGAAGCGTGCAGAGGTAGAGACGTGCACAGGTAGAGACGTGCCCAGGTAGAGACGTGCCCAGGTAGAAGCGTGCACGGGTAGAAGCGTGCAGAGGTAGAGACGTGCACAGGTAGAGGCACGCACAGGTTGAGGCACGCACAGGTAGAGGCACGCACAGGTAGAGGCGCACACAGGTAGAGGCGTGCACAGGTAGAGGCGCACACAGGTAGAGGCGTGCACAGGTAGAGGCGCACACAGGTAGAAGCGTGCACAGGTAGAGACGTGCACAGTTAGAGAAGCGCACAGGTAGAGGCGCACACAGGTAGAGGTGGGGCACTATTTTGGCGCGAGAACTTACCGCTCCCGAGACACTCACTCTGCCTCTTGGATAATTTGTGTGCCGCTAAACGTAGATTACTAACAGAAGACACCATTATAACCTGCTCGCTTTGCTTAACAACCGCATGCAGTCTAACACTAAACCGAATGCTTCCGTACCTAACCGCCCATCCCTCTGCGCTAGCCTGCAACTGCAACCTGCACAGCCAGCGCTGCAGCTTTGATCAGGCGCTGTACACCAAGGCGAGAGGCGGCGGCCGGTGCCAGCAGTGCGAGCACAACACCGCTGGAGCTCACTGTGACACCTGCTCACCTGGCTATTATCGAGACCTGACCAAAGACATGACCAGTCCAAAAGCTTGTCAAGGTAAATATTTCAAGCATAATTATTGGGACTATCAACCGAACCCGATTAACAGGTTGCGACTGTCACTCGCACACCGATCGGTGCTACTTCGATGCCGCGGTGTTCCAGAGCAGCGCCGCTTCTGGCGGCAGCGGCAGCGGGGGCGTCTGCCTGGGCTGCCGGCACAACACCGCGGGCAGGCAGTGCAGCGACTGTCGGCCCGGATTTCATAGAAATCGCAATGTGCCGCCCGACAGCGCCAGGGCCTGCACTCGTGAGTTGGAGACGGAAATCTAGCAGTCAGGCGCCAAGTCTAGCAGTCAGGCGCCAAGTCTAGGAGTCAAGCGCCAAGTCTAGCAGTCAGGCGCCAAGTCTAGCAGTCAGGCGCCAAGTCTAGCAGTCAGGCGCCAAGTCTAATAATCAGGCGCCAAGTCTAGCACTCAGGCGCCAAGTCTAGGAATCAGGCGCCAAATCTAATAATCAGGCGTCAAGTCTAATCTATTAATCAGGCGCCAAATCTATAAATCAGGCGCCAAAGCTATTGATCAGGCGCCAAGTCTTGGAATCAAGCACCAAGTCTAATAATCAGGCGCCAAGTCTAGCAGTCAGGCACCAAATCTAATAATCAGGCGCCAAGTCTAGCAGTCAGGCCCAAGTCTAGGAATCAGGCGCCAAATCTAATAATCAGGCGCCAAGTCTAATCTATTAATCAGGCGCCAAATCTATAAATCAGGCGCCAAAGCTATTGATCAGGCGCCAAGTCTTGGAATCAGGCACCAAGTCTAATAATCAGGCGCCAAGTCTAATAATCAGGCGCCAAGTCTAATAATCAGGCGCCAAGTCTAGGAGTCAGGCGCCAAGTCTAATAATCAGGCGCCAAGTCTAATAAACAGGCGCCAAGTCTAATCTATTAATCAGGCGCCAAATCTATAAATCAGGCGCCAAAGCTAATAATCAGGCGCCAAGTCTAATCTATTAATCAGGCGCCAAATCTATAAATCAGGCGCCAAAGCTATTGATCAGGCGCCAAGTCTAGTAATCAGGCACCAAGTCTAGTAATCAGGCGCGAAATCTAGTAATCAGGCGCCAAGTCTAGTAATCAGGCGCCAAGTCTAATAATCAGGCGCCAAGTCTAATAATCAGGCGCCAAGTCTAGGAGTCGGGTTTTAAAAATGATTTAATATGGTTTAAGTTTTAGCTATCCCAGTCTACAGTCCAGTATCTATCTCTAGGAGTCCTTGAACAATAGCAGCTGTCAAATCGAACGGCATAGAGAATTTGGATTGCGCAATGGGGACTCGCGCCAGAGAAAGGCGTTAATACTCCATTGTGTACAGATAAGATAAGATAAGGTAGTTAGAGAGAAGGCACAAAAGATCAAAGGCGGCGCATTGGAAATTATATTATTATGACTGCATTCTATTCTAATTGAAATCTCCAGTTAGGCCTAACCAAACAGTTTTTATAGCAATTAAACCTCTGATTCACAAATTCTTGTTTATTTATTGTTCAATTTACGACGTCGCCGGTTGGATCGATAATTGGATAATTAATGTTATAACACCTGAACTCAAAATTATTATAATTTTCCAAGTCTGCAACTGCCACCCGTTGGGCTCGAGGAGCAATATCTGCGACGGCAGCAGCGGCCACTGCACCTGCAAGGATGGAGTTAGCGGAGACAAGTGCGACAGGTGCATGGCCGGCTACGAGCAGACTAATGACCCAGCAGTGCCTTGCAGGCGGATCGGTGAGGCTGGGGAGAGGGAGGCAGCAAGGTAGAGGGATAGTGAGAGGGAGAGTGGTAAAGAGAGAGGGGGAGAGAGAAAGACAGAGACACATAGACACAGAGACACAGACACAGAGACACAGAGACACAGACACAGAGACACAGAGACACAGAGACACATAGACACAGAGACACAGACACAGAGACACAGAGACACAGAGACACAGAGACACAGAGACACAGAGACAGACACAGAGACACAGACAGACACAGAGACACAGACAGACACAGAGACACAGAGACACAGAGACACAGAGACACAGAGACACAGAGACACAGAGACACAGAGACACAGAGACACAGAGACACAGAGACACAGAGACACAGAGACGCAGAGACACATAGACAGAGACACAGAGACAGACACAGAGACACAGAGACACAGAGACACAGAGACACAGCGACACAGAGACAGACACAGAGACAAGAGACACAGAGACAGACACAGAGACACAGAGACACAGAGACACAGAGACACAGAGACACAGAGACACAGAGACACAGAGACAGACACAGAGACACAGAGACACAGAGACACAGAGACACAGAGACACAGAGACACAGAGACACAGAGACACAGAGACACAGAGACACAGAGACACAGAGACACAGAGACACAGAGACACAGAGACACAGAGACACATAGACAGAGACACAGAGACAGACACAGAGACACAGAGACACAGAGACACAGAGACACAGAGACACAGAGACACAGAGACACAGAGACACAGAGACACAGACAGACACAGAGACACAGAGACACAGAGACACAGAGACAGACACAGAGACACAGCGACACAGAGACACAGAGACACAGAGACACAGAGACACAGAGACAGACACAGAGACACAGCGACACAGAGACACAGAGACACAGAGACACAGAGACACAGAGACACAGAGACACAGAGACACAGAGACAGACACAGAGACACAGACAGACACAGAGACACAGAGACACAGAGACACAGAGACACAGAGACACAGAGACACAGAGACACAGAGACACAGAGACACAGAGACAGACACAGAGACACAGACAGACACAGAGACACAGAGACACAGAGACACAGAGACAGACACAGAGAGAGGTTACTGCGTATCAGTTTAGTCAAATTAATTGGCGTCCTTCATCAGAAGATTTCAAGGAAGAGATAGGTGATGGAAGAGGGAGTGAGAGAGAGAGAGAGAGGGAGAGAAGGTAGGGACTCCAATCTCCCTGACTGCAATCACTCTGACTAGAATATGAGCGTAGCTCCACCAGATACTCCACCAGAATCTCATGCAATTGCAAGAAAACGTTTTTCAAATGGATTTTTCAATCAATACCTTTAAGGTGAGGCCTGGAGGCCGCAGCCGCCGCCACCACCGCCGCAGCCACAACCGCAGCCGCAGCCGCAACGGCCGCAGCCACCGGCGCGCCAGCCGTCAAGACCATCAAGCTCGTCTGGATCTCGAGGCGACAGGCGCGGCAAACCAGGTGAATTCTCAAGTCACCTTGTGACCAGTGGTAGTTGGGGATTAAATTCAGTTTGGTTTAACTTCAATTTTTCTCATTATCCTTACCTTCCTCTGACCCTCTCCTCTCAGACACTCTCTCACTAACCCTCTCCTCTCTCACTAACCCTCTCCTCTCTCACTGTCACTCTCCTCTCTCACTGTCACTCTCCTCTCTCATTGTCACTCTCCTCTCTCACTGTCACTCTCCTCTCTCACTGTCACTCTCCTCTCTCACTGTCACTCTCCTCTCTCACTGTCACTCTCCTCTCTCACTGTCACTCTCCTCTCTCACTGTCACTCTCCTCTCTCACTAACACTCTCCTTTCTCACTGTCACTCTCCTCTCTCACTGTCACTCTCCTCTCTCACTGTCACTCTCCTCTCTCACTAACACTCTCCTCTCTCACTGTCACTCTCCTCTCTCACTGTCACTCTCCTCTCTCACTGTCACTCTCCTCTCTCACTGTCACTCTCCTCTCTCATTGACACTCTCCTCTCTCACTAACACTCTCCTCTCTCACTAACACTCTCCTCTCTCACTAACACTCTCCTCTCTCACTGTCACTCTCCTCTCTCACTAACACTCTCCTCTCTCACTGTCACTCTCCTCTCTCACTAACACTCTCCTCTCTCACTAACACTCTCCTCTCTCACTGTCACTCTCCTCTCTCACTGTCACTCTCCTCTCTCACTGTCACTCTCCTCTCTCACTGTCACTCTCCTCTCTTACTGTCACTCTCCTCTCTCACTGTCACTCTCCTCTCTCACTGTCACTCTCCTCTCTCACTGTCACTCTCCTCTCTTACTGTCACTCTCCTCTCTTACTGTCACTCTCCTCTCTTACTGTCACTCACCTCTCCCTCTGACACTCTCCTCTCCCTCTGACACTCTCTCCTCTCCATTATCTTTCTTGGAACCCTTCATCCCATCGACAACTGTCCCTGTAGTTCCAAATCTCCCTGGCAACTAATTGCCACCGCACCTTTCGCCCTCAAAGAGGTGAAAAAAAAACAAAGTTAATCACTCGTTCTTCATCTTAAATTTCTTACTCATCGTTAACTATGAAAATAGTGGCACAATGAATATCAACAAAGACCAGGGCATACAGCGTCCCAATAATGGCGATGGCGACACTTCATCAAGAACTCTAAAAAGCTCACTTGACTGAAGTGGCCGCCTCTTTTTACTCGCACACGATTTTTGCCGGGCGACAAAGACTTTTCCTGTATTTCTGATTTTCAAGTGCTCGCCTGCTGAAAACTTGGAAGAGAAACACTCCAGCAGTCCCCGGGATCAGAGGCAATTTATAGGGCCTATTATTATTATTAAGGGGCAGTTGTCCGGGCACCATACAGAGACGACAAGATTATGCAAGATCCCACCATCCATTCTCATTCAATCCCTGGCAGCTCTCAAGTGCCGCGACCGTGGTTTTGACCGCGGCTGGGCATCCCCAAAAGACTTGACACTTTTTCATTCAAAAATCTTTCTCGATCCCCCACAACTTCTTGGCCACAGCGCGGAGCCCGCGTCAGTTTTTTGAAAGAGAGGCCTGCCTCCTGCCTACGCACCAATCCCCCCAGGTGTGCCGTGCATGGCAAAAGTTGTCGACATTGAAGAACGATTTCAATCCCTCTAATATATTTAATGAGTAGCGCCTGATAATGGGCAGCTGATATAACCAGGCTGACATTGCGGCCACGTCAACTCGGGATGAAGAGAAATCTCTTCACACCTTTCCACCCGCGCCACCATCGTTTAAGGCAGGTTTTACACGCAGCTCTGAAGGGGCCTTAGCTGTCTGTCTGCTCTCTCTCGCCTTTCTCTCCCCTACCCTAGGCAGGGCTAGGCTCTCCGGCTCTCTCGGGTTGTAAAAAAAGGAATTCCAGGCATGACAACACAGCGAGCGCGAGAGTCAAGGCGGTCGACAGCAGCCCATCTGGACAGTTCGATTGTAGACGGGAAAAGTTTGAAGTTTTTAAGGCCTGGTCAGCATATGTCGCCAATACTCGGAGAGAGATGGAGAGGCAACAGAAGTAAAACAGCATCGCACAGTTGTCGGTCTCGCCCAGCGGCAGCTGAAGTGCCCAAAAAGCATTACCGTTTGCTTCCATTAAAAGCCTGCCCCCCAGCCTCTTCTTAACAAATTGGTGCGGCTGAAGCCAGAAAGCTTTTTTTTCGCACCCGGGTGCCGCGTCGTAGCATTTCCGAAATTCCCGAATATTCCGTATCGTTCGGGAACCGATTTCTCCACTCGCCGCATTAAAAGCGCCACAATTCTTTGTTTTGCAGGTCGAACCAAATCGAAGGACAGGAAGTGCCCGAAAAGGTGCAAATCGAATGACTCAAGCCTCACTCAGGTGGACTATTGTCTGCGACCGTGGGGTGAGTATGGGAGAGCTGGCAAATATTGATGGGAATCAACTAAAGAGTGGAATATAGATGGGATGATGGAAACAGAACAGGGACAAACAGGAAACAGAACAGGGAAACAGGAAACAGAACAGGGACAACAGGAAACAGAACAGGGAAAACAGGAAACAGAACAGGGAAACAGGAACAGAACAGGGAAAACAGGAAAACAGAATAGGGAAAACAGGAAATAGAATAGGGACAACAGGAAACAGAACAGGGAAAACAGGAAAAAGAACAGGGAAAACAGGAAACAGAACAGGGAAAACAGGAAACAGAAAGGGAAAAACAGGAAACAGAACAGGGAAAACAGGAAAACAGAACAGGGAAAACAGGAAACAGAATAGGGAAACAGGAAATAGAATAGGGACAACAGGAAACAGAACAGGGAAACAGGAAATAGAACAGGGA
>NIVC01004302.1:2500-51276 GCA_002269645.1 Macrostomum lignano
ACTGTTAGTGTCACCTCGGGGTGATCGGCGGGTGCAGATTTGAAAATTCAGGTGACCTTGAAAATCGAATCATTTAAATAATCGACTATAGTGAATGTTACTGTAATAAACATTGCTTGCGTATCTCACTTACATGGAATCCATTTGTACACGGTTAAACTTGTGTCCTTGATGTGCACCCATTTCTTCTCCCTAAAGTTTAATAGGAATAAATAAAGTTGTCTTATTAGTATTGGTATTAGAAATTATTTATGTTGAACTTTCTCTATTATACAGAAATAAAATTCATGATTGATTAAAAAACTTGTAAAGTTGCAAAAGTACACTATGCACTTTGTGCAAATTCACAAGACACCTTTAAAATAACGATTGGCATCATCGGCAAAAGCTTACGACTGCAGCAACCATCTAAAAACGTTTCATTTTAAAGTTTTATCTCAAAGTGTATTAAAGTCTAAGATTAACTAAAAACTGGACAAAGCGTACAAACATTTAAAAACATTTTGGACTTCGAAAAGTCACTGTCCAGCGTTATAAAAGTGGTAAATCAACTCGGGTTATACTTCAAGAAGTCCTTGAACTCGGATCGGAAGAAATATTTTGCACATAAAATCATTCCCTTAGCCCTACTTAGCAAAGTCAATAAAAATTAAAGTGTGCTATAAGTGGACGTCAATCTATTGCATAAACAGTTCCTTAAGCAATCCTACCGAGTGGCTGTTAGAATTTTTTTTAAATTACAGCTGAATAAAAACACTAATATATGCTATTATTGTGGCTAAGCATACGTACCCAAAAAACTTCCATTACTTTATGGTACAACACTATGAAATAAAAAATCAGGACCATCCGTCATGAGTTTGGTCAGAATTCATCCAGATCTACTACGAAAAGTTGGAACAGCACGTAGTTCTAATAAACAAAGCATGCTGCAACAGCATATGGCTTACTTTTACTAGTCTCGCATAGAGTGGACGGAACAAGAGGTTTACTCAGCAATATACGCTGAAAACGGTGCAATGATGCGTACTCTCTGCGATGCAGACAGATACTTCTAATGGGCAGTGCGAACGCACAAAAGTACCAATAGACTGGATAGATCGAACCATTCTTGTAAGGAGATGAAGGATGAGCTAGGAAGGAGAGAAGTTTTGAAAATTATTCTATAATACTTCAAGAGCAGCGGCTCCAGCCAAAGAGTGGGCGGGCCGAGTTCATTCAAACTGGGAGATGGTGCTCGTTTCCAGTGCAATTAGGTTAAGCTGCTGGCTGAAGCTATCAACTGCATTAGGCAAGGAGCGAGGGATACCAAGTGGACCTATAGTGGTAAGGAAGAAGGCGAGAGCTGCTCGATTCGTAAATAATGCATCCGTCCCTTGGCAGAGAAGCAAGTGAACGCTGAACAACTTAGAGCTACGCTGAGGCAGAGGAAATGGATTGGATATGACAGGCTTATTTTGCAGTTGCATTCCTGCCATAATCTCTAAGCATATTATTCTATAGTATTTCTGTCGCCTTGTCGATCAGCATTAGAGAGTGCAGACAGCTCAGAGTACCGGGACCAAGACAGAACAGAGAAGGCAAAGTTTAATACTTGTACACTTCGCGTCTCCAACTCATGCCGCTCAAAAATCTACGAGGGTTTTAATACATAATTATCGCCTGATTCGCGGCAAAAATCGAACAGTACTCAGGTACTCGTACAAGATAAAAAAATCAATTTTCCCAATACAAAGCTGGGCTTCCTGGAGGGCGGATTGACTCAATATTTTTTGACAATCTCAAAGCCCCAGTGCTTCATTGAAAATTCAAATACTGCAATTTCTTGGTTCGCCTCGCGGCTATTTAGGGTAGTCGAATTTTTAACTTTTTAAGCAAAAAATATAGTGGGATGCCGATGCCGGAATTTATCCGCTACTTATTTCCGTAGGGAAATTTCACAAAGTCCTCCTTGCACTTTTGCCTGTCGCTGTTCATTGAATACTCGTTAGTTGTTGATTTTTCTTTATTATTCCTCATTCCATCGAGCCTGCCCATTTTGGTTGGCAATCGAATGTTCGAACAGTTTTCTTTCCAAGCAGTTTTGCCGAGGATGCATTTGGGGCGAGATTTTTCGCGATCGAAATCAATGGGCGGGCTATAGGAAGGAGCCCCGAGGTCACTAGATTGCATTGGCCTGCCTGCAAGAACAGTCAGTAGTAGCAGAAGTCGCACCAGTCTGTCATCGACTGGCAACATTTCGGACTGCCCGCCCAAGTACAAAACGCCGCAAGAAGCTGGCAAAGCCGGCCCTAAGGCAACTGAGGGCAATCTGTCTTGGCTTCTCGTATGCCGCGGCTTATACGCAGCAATAGCTCGAACACAGTCCCAATCATTACGTTGGCTTCATCCCTGGTAGAAAATATTTATTAATTCTGCCGCGTCGCCTGACGGACGAAAAATCGAGGCAAAAAAGAAAAAAATGAAAAAATTCGTAGTAGAGACATGCGCCGACAGATGCAGATTTGATCGAGCCCGAACTATGAACAGGACAGCAATTCAAATAACCCTTTTCTCAAGGTCTCGTCCATCTCGCCGCAATTATTGATTAAAGGCCACACTTGCTCAATGCAGAGTGAGGAAAGTGTATAGCTGAATTTTTTCGGACCCTTCCATTTCTCTGACTGAGTCACTTGACTGAGACAACTCCTACTGCCAATGCCCTCTAGATGCAATTAGAAATCTGTCTGACACTTTTTAGTCAAAGTTTTAGGAGGGTGCACTATAGAAGGTGAATGGGATTAGCAGCCAATGGTAAAGTGACTATCTCTAGCCTTTATAAGGCACTCGAAAGTCTCTAGGACAGGCTGGAGGCATATGCGAATGAATATTGAATATTTAAGTGCCATGCACGTTTAAAAAATTCCAGGGCAGGCAAAAGTGCATACGTAACTTAAATAAATGACGCGTTCTAGAGTTACAAAATCATGCGCAGCAAATGACGGTTCAACGAAATTTAAGGCGAAACCACAACTGGAAAGCCAAAGCCCAAATGGGAATTTGACCATTCTCTTGTCTCGTATGATTAATACCCAGCAACAATAATAATTTGCAAACCAAATACAGTCGAGACTTCTAATCCCTACCGTCCAAAACAGGCAAAGCCCTTGCTTCCAATAGAAAGCTTATCAGCTTAATTTCCTCTACGTTTTTGGCTTAGGGTCCCTTCAAAACAGCTTGCGGTTAGGAAGCTAATGCAAGACGTGCTGCTCAGGCCTATTTCTCTTCTCTTCAATAATTCCCTTGGCATTCCCTATTATTTTTTCTTTCCATACGGCCTTCTCTGGAGAGCTAAGTCACCGGAACTTTGCAGTGGAATTACTGAAAATCCAGCACAAACAGCCTCTGCTTCGCCGGCGATTTTTACCCTCTTCCTACCCTATAGTATCTCTGACTACCAACTCCTTCCCTCTGCGAAGTTGGTCCATCGACCAGTGCATGACTCAGCGATAGCGTGCTTCTATCCATACAAGGAGAAATGCAATAAGAAGCCTACTTAGCTGCAGTGCACGATCAACTAGCTAAATCATCCGACCAGTTTTCCTTATCGCTTTTGCATCGATGCCCTGTCCGGCCGCTGTCGCCTGTCTCTCTTTTCATTTGATTGCCATAACCATCCTTACAGACAGCACTGCCTTGCCCATACTTCAACATCAGGTTTAGCAATACAAACTTTTTACTTCTCGAAGTAAAAAATACAGATGACAGACAGGCAACAAATATAAAGTTGTGTCCACTATAATATAATACTGCATTTGAATAGAACCAAATTTGTATTCGGCCAAAGAACCGCGCTGGAATGCGAAATATTCGATTCAGGCCTATAGTCCTGCCAGTCAAAGATGATGCCGAGTGCTAAGCAGCATAATCCTAAACTCCGGCCATAAAAGAAAGCCATCATCTGTTTTTATGGCAGAAAAATAATGGCACGCTTCTTTTTAGTCTTTCTGAATCGCCGCACATAAAATATGATTGCTTTCTTTGAGCCACTGGCAGCCTCAACGGTAATAAATAAAGCCAAAAAGGCAAAGATAAGCATGCTCCCAATACCTTTTCTGTTTGCACGTAGTTCAAACAGTATTTTACTTAGTAATACACAATAAAAGCCAGCGAATTTTTATTGCGTAGCTTCAACTTCCAAGTCAAGCATAAGAAGGGACCAAACGTCGGATGCATTCAACTGGTTAATCGGATCGAAGAAACTCTTTCTACATAGAAACCGTGTTCTCATCTGGTCATCTATGCTTTTCATCGATCGATAGTCAATACTTAATTTTTATAATTCCTAAGAGGCAACTTTTTTATGCAGCAAGCGATAACACGAGCTGAACTCGTTGACACTGTATCGTAACTTTTTAGAAAGACGGAAATAGGGCATCTCCAGCAATACAAACTTAAGAATATCTTTAATTTTTTTAAACGCACACAAGCACTCGCGACACCCGCGATTCGCGATTCTTAGTCAGCAGTAGCTGCTACAGAAGTTGTGTAGATTGTAAAGCTAAGAAACAGAAGAGTAGAATCGCAGAAGGATTGGTCCACGGAGGAAAGGGTAGACTTTAAGAAAAGAGTGTTAAGGCAACGGACAGAGCGGGAAGCGGAGAGAAAACATGAAGGCATGGATATGGAGGGGTGGTCGGGTACCCGGGGTGGATAGGTTCGCGGCACAAGCAACGCAGTGGTCAGAAGGGCATGGCGCCGAAGAGAAGGGGAAGTGGAGAATGTGGGGCAGGAAGGAGACAGACAAGGCGGCAAGTCGACGACAGACTACACGTCTACCTCCCTCCCCATCGCTCCTTCCCAGCCGGCTACCTACCCGGAAGGTATTAAAAAGAGCGCAATGTGTCACGAAGTCAGCCATCTAAGCTGCCTGTCTTTCTCTTGCTTTAGCCAACTGTCTTTTCCGCCCACCAGTCTGGGGGTGTGAGAAGAAACACCGCAAAAAACGGCATATGAATTAGCTGCTGCCCAAGCTGAAAGCCGAATTAACGCGCCGTAACTCGAGCAGGGAAGCCGGACTTCTAACCATTGCTATCATGACTAAAGAAAGAAAACTCTGCAACGGCGACGCTCCGCAGGAAAAGTCCGTGTACGATCAGCAGCGAATAGCCCGGCCGGCAATTTACATGTACTGCGGCCGGGCCAGCTTCGGCATCGGCGTTCTCTGCATGCTGGCCGAGGTGTCCGTATTTATTATAAAGCGCGGCCTCACCTCCATGGGCATCGGTATCTGGACTGGGGCGCCGTTTGTTCTACTCGGCGCTGTAACCATGGCAGTACCCAAGACGCGCACCGTATGCTCCATTAATACCTGCCTAGTTTTTTGTGTCGCTTCATTGGCGATTGCATTTATTGGCGTGCTGCTCTGCATCGCGCACATACTGGAGTTGAGTCTCATTCTACAGCAGCAGTACACGCCGAGTCCAAATTTTGAGCTACACTGCCGAGGCTGTGGGCATTACATTGTGATAAAAGAGACTGGCCAGATTGGCCTGCTGCTGCTGCAATCGCTCGTGTCGGCCATACTACTCTGCTTCGCGTACAAGGACTGCCTGTGCTGCCATCCGACCGAAACACATCTGGTGACCGCCTCCACCCTGTGCACGCGGGAGTCTCCCTAGTGACCGAGAATCAGAATGCCGCTTGTCCCTCGCCCACCTGTTCAGTAAGACAGATTCGAGCCTACCAACAGCAGCTGCAGCAGCACCAGCAATACTCTCCGCATCAGCCGCAGATGCGTCAGCAGCAACAGCTACATCATCCCCACCAGCAGCTGCAACAGTTACATCTGGTCCAACAACAGCAACCGCAGCAATATGGATATGGCAATCACAGTAATATCGCAACGGATTCTGCCCAATCACCAATGCCTTGCTCGTCATCAGCGCCTACTATACACAAGAACTATGCAACAACGCACATGTACTTCGAGTTGTAACTGCTGTCCTCTCATTATTTGATTCTATGCTGTGTCCCATTGGACCCATTTTTTACACAAAAAACGCACTATACTACTGTCTATATCAAAAGCATTGGATGGCCACAGACATCGAAATTTAGTAAGCAGAAAATCACTAAGCAAATTAAAAATACCAAGGTCTATGATAAATCTATATAAACATGGGCAGTGAAAACATTTGTTCTTGTAACTGTCTATTGCCATCAAATGATTATTGAAATGCAAAATATTATCTTTGAAACATTTAAGTTATTACCATAAACTATGCTTGTATCTCATACCTTTTGCAAAAATGTATTTATTCAGTATCTTCAAAAAAGAAGATGAAATAAATATAAAAATGATATTATTATAAAGACTTGCTAACATCAAGTGAAAAAAAGGTATATAAAAATTCAATTTTAAAATTGTATTACAATGTTTAAAACAGTAACCCTTTTGACAAAAGTAAATCAAAAGTATTATTATATACGGTTGCAAGAATGCATCAAGAAATTTTTCATTTAAACTGTGCTAAAATGCTAAATACTTGCAATATTGAAAAATGAAAATCTATAAATGCAAGAACTTAATTACAACTTAATTACAACTGAATACAATTATAAATTGTTCTTTTTACAATTAAATAGTTTTTTTAATTAATTGACCTTGACATTTATATTTATTCAATTTGCTGTACTTTTTAAAAAGCATCCATTCATGCTATATAGCTGCTAACTACCCCCTAACTTAACTAAACAAAACCTTAAAATTAATAAAATCTTACCTCAAATATGCAACTGAGTACCCTTTTTTAAAGTAAACAAATTACTATTACTCTCTCAGAATTACTATTGACTAGGTCTTCTAAAAATATAAATAGAAACAAACTGGTTGATAATCCAACAAATTTTCAACTTTAAATTTTAATTTAAAAAACTTTTAGTTTGAGACTTAGAAACTGTTTTAAGAACTATGAATTTTTCAGAGTGAAATAAAAGGAAATACCATATATACTACTAATATGTAGAATACTAAGAAAGAGACTAAAGTAAAACAAAATAGACCTTAGAAATAAGAGTACATATAAAGAATTAAAAACTCTGTGACCCACTAATCTTGGTAATGCTTAAGGACTGGATATGTTTCAATACCTAGAAACAAAGAAATATTTATACAAATAATTCCAAGAAATATATTCTAGATCAGGGCAAAAATAAACTGCTTAATACATAATAAGTGAGAATGTTACTGATTTAGAAGTAAGAATGAAATTAGTAAGAATTAAACAAATATTCAGATTAAAATAAAATAAAAAATATAAAGAAACAATAAAATATTTTGCAAACACAAGAAACTAATAGTGAGCTCTGAATTGTAATATGATATATAAACTAGCACAATTCAATGTGCCTTTTGACAAGCTAACAGCAGTGACATAGCCAGGATTTCTTTCTGGGGGAGGTCACAGTCAGTCACAGGCTCACAGCAACAACTGAGGGCAGGGGGTGCTAGGCCTCAGCAATGGGGGATGGGGCCTGAAAATTTGGCCTGGATCAGCTGGCTGGGGGGGAGGGGTCATGGGGGTCTATGCCCCTGGCTAGCAGCAGCTTATCAAAACTGATTGTGATATAACCTAGAGAATAATAGCCTACAGAACTATGGCTTGAGGTACTAATATCAGGGTAAAAAGAGATTAGAATTTATCTTCTTTTATACTAAAAAATTGTTTTTGGGCAACTAACCAACTAACTAGCCTTTAGCCTTTGAATTTTAGATTTCATTATGATGCAATAGCAAAAAAAATTAAAGTGCAAATAGTAATATTATAAAAGTTGTTTGTGTGGTATAGCATACATGCGCAACCCTCTGATTTATATTGGCTTGTATTTACTTTTTGACAAAAAATGTGACTTACCTATGAAAGAAACACTATATAGTAAAAAGTAATGCAATTTTGGGTAAATGGCAAGAGTAACATGACTGTCTTATTAGGGCTAAATGCCTTGTTATCTAATTGAAGCATATATGGCTGATTTTGTCATCCTCTAATCAATAGGCGGAGTAGCCGCAATGTAGGCACTAGGACTAGGTTTAGGATAGGCGTAAGGTCAAAGGTTCAAATCTGCCTCCCTGGCAGATAATTAAAATTAAATTCATTCATTCATTTGTAGCTTGGGCCTTGACTGATTGGAACTTTTTTGATTAATTTCAATTGAAACATTTTTAATTAATTAGCAGTTCCACAATTTGATTTGTAAAAACTGCTTTGAGTATAACTGATCTCATCAATGGCTATTGTCTAGCTCCATAAAAGTACAAAATTACTAAACTGCAGACAATGGTGCTAAATTTGTTAAAGGTAGTGCTAAATGCTGAGCTTTTTAAAACTGCCAATATGTGTCGAAAATTGATTAGTGAGCCATAAAATGCTGAGCAATTGAGCAAATTGCAGTTTTCTAAGGGGACTGAGGTGCTGGACAAAGAAGAACTGCAGACTGTGAATTAGTTCCTCTAGACTTAAATCTAATTTATAGATTTCACTTAACTGAGCATTGGCTCTGCCTGTATGCAACCCGTGCACTGAGTAGCCTATCATTGCTATGTATTTGATTGCAGTGCCAAAGAATATATGGCTGATTTTGTCACCCTCCAATCAATAGGCGGAGTAGCCACACTGTAGGCACTAGGACCAGGTTTAGGATAGGCGAAAGGTCCCAGGTTTGAGTCTACCTTGCAGCGGACTATTAAAATTGGGCACCCAAAGGGGGGCCACACTAGATTTGCTAGTACATAAGACTATAAATGCAGTTTCCCTTGTTAAATTATTTTTTGTTTAAATCCATGCTCGTTTTAGCTGCAAAGATATAGCTAGGCATCCACCTACACTAACAACAATAATTCTAATAGGTGATCTTTGATAACTAGCCAAACTGTATGATCTGGATGTTTTGCACTAGTAGGAATTATATAAAACATATATTCTATGATACAGTGGCTAGGCCTAGCCAAGTATTAGGCCTGGCTGATATATAATTTGGTTAACTTAGTTAATTTTATCTCCAAAATATTAATATCATGTAATTGTATGAAATATATGTATAATTTAATATGAGAAACTGAATTTATGCTTGCACAAATACTTACTAGGTTATACTGAATTCATTAACAAATTAATTTTATTATTATCGAAGGGAACCAAAAAGAATGCCAAATTCATTAATATATCATGAATTATATAATTAGCAAAATAGATAAATTCATAGTTTTTGACAATTAAAACTAATATTTCATTCTAATGTGCATATATTTTAATTGTACCAAAATATTTATATTACATGTTTATCTAGATTGGCTATTGCTAAATACTACCTTTAGCAATATAAAAATTATATAGTCTAACTCTACACTCTTACTATGCTTTGCTACTCCTTACCTTGACTATCTTTGACCCATATGCTTTGTGCAACTCATTAATAGAGGTCTTATAGGATCCCAATCCCAGATCCTAAAATCCTGGGATCCCAAGAAAAATTATATTTCTGCGGGACCAGGATCTTGACCCTAAAAAACACAAGAATTGGGAACAGGTCTTTTGATCAAAAGTTTATAGAATTAGTAATTATTTAAATGTATTTTGTTTTAACTTGCATTCATTATATCATTACTTTGTTCATTACAAAACTTTGCATCAATTTTGTTGTGTTTTACTTATGATCTTGACATTTTTTGCCCAATTTTGTTTAACTTTATATGGACTTACAAACTACAATACACTAAAAGACCTGATCTCAATTCCCAAATCCCAATCCCAATAAAAAACATTCCCAATCCCAATCCCACCTGAAGATTTCAATCCCATCTGACCTCTACTCATTAGTGCCAATGCATCTAAGGTAGCATGCATTAAAATGTAACTTACTAATATACAATAGATGGATATATTGGATAAGATGTTTAACAGGTTAGTGTTTTGCCTATTGTTACTATATCAAGCTATACATGCGCAACTGCTAGCCAACCTAGCTAATCTAGCTATTATAAATTACGATAGACCAAAGGTAAGTCACAAAAATTCCTATCCCAAAGAATATACTAATTAGATAACAAGACATTTATCCTTAATAAGACAGTTATAGTTATTTATATTGGTTACCCAAAATTGCATTGACTTGGTTTAGGGTTTCTTTTGTAAGTCACATTTTTTGGTCAAAAAGTAAGTTGCATAGCCAGTACAAATCAGGGAAATAAGGCATATGTATATCAAACTATATTATAGGGCATTTTGAACTTTTTTCCATTAAATATATCCATTAAACTTTAACCAAAATTTCACCACTGCTTTATATTTATCATTGGAAAATATATTGGATAATTGGATAATTGTAGACCAGTGTGCGGATCATGTATCAGTATATACCGGACTAAATTTGGGCGTCAAGGACTTTGTATGCCAATGTATGCCAAAAACAAAATGTTGCGCTAAAATGTCTGCCAAAAATACTTAAAAAAGGTAATACAGTTTTTACGAGTAGAGTTTTCTAAGAAAGGCTTTTGTGTAAAATGTGTTTTTAAAATATTATGAATATTTTCAATTTAAACTAACTTAAATTATACCTACAAAAAATTTGATGCAAAATTATTACTCTTAGCAAAAATTCACAATAATTTTATTCATTGTTAATTTCAAAGGTTCAAAAATTTTATCACTGACAATACAAATTTTCCGTTACTTTACATAAAAATGTTAATTTACATTACAATTTTCATGCATGGCATGAATTTATTCACCAAAATTTGTATGCCAAAAAAGTATGCCTGGCTGTGTTAGTGTTACTTATGTACACCAATAGTGTATGCCAACAAAGTTTTGCCAGGGGTTGTGTACGCCAATTGTGTACGCCAAGGACTTAGGGTGGCTGTTTTGTACATTGGAAAAGTTCCGGCGTAAATGCATACCATCCGCAACCTAGATTGTAGACAAATTACAAAAGTCTATAGGCTATGTTTTTAGGTAAAACTTTATAACTTTATAATTGTTTTATAGTTATCATCAACAATTATCATTGACCTTACAATGCTAAAAGTTAATAATATTTTCATTTAAAAAAAATAATTTAACGTGTGAAACTACATGATATAATAGCCTAAATTGGTAACAGATAATTGACTAGATATTATAATTTATAGTATCTGGCCTAGGCAAAGTTTTCATGTATTTTCATGTACAAAAGGCTCTAGCCAAATTTTGACAGACAGTTCTTGCATTAAGAAATAGTGTAAACATTCTTTATAAATTGCCATAAAAATACCTCCTCTATGTATTGTGGCTAAAGCCTATGCCATGGTCCAACACATAACATAATGCAAGTAAAAACAGTGTTTGCATCCAAAAAATTATGTCTGACACCTATACCTACCATTTTCTAACATGTTCAATAGTCGAAACAATTTTTTTCAGGTCTTCTTTAGCTTTGCTTCTTGTCTCAGATCTAAGTCCGCGGCTAAACATAGTGAACGAAAAACTAAATGGGAAATTGCCTTGAATTTAAAGATTAATAAACAAATAAAAATAATTTGCCAGTGAACAACGATTTGACGTTGTCGAAGAAAGTCACATGTTGAATTTTAGTTACAGAAAACTGTTTTAAACAAAAAATACTCTTATTTATTTAAAGTAAACAACTTTTTTATTTCATTTTTATTTAACTAAGTTTTTTAATTAAATTTATTTCACAATAATAAATATAACTTTACTTATCGTAAATACATATGGCGCGTGCGACCGCCGTGATAATAAAAAATGGTACGATCTACTTTTCGCATGACGTGAGCGTACGTGCTATTATTTACAGGTAATAGTAGAGTTCTTTATCATCCAATCGAGTATCTTTACCCTGGCCAATGTCGTGACTTTTGCTGCCATTCCATTCACGCCTGAAATTTTACTGAATTAAGAAATTGCAGCACTGCTTTGTGCTTTACTGTTTTTATCTTTTTTTGCTCACATTATAATTTATAATCTTATCTATGATGGTATAGTTACAGTTGGAAGCTCAAGATTTATTTGAGTTAGGCCTAAATAATGCGTCATTGAATCTTGTTCTGTTTGCACTGAGCCAGTAAGCCTGAGTATCAGATAACTGTTAAGACCAGCCTAGCCCTGAGCTAGAGGGCTAAAATCATCCTATACTATATATGATGACCATAGAATTAACTAAAGACAAAGTTGCAAAATAATATACAAAAGTCACTAAGCAGTCACTGATCAAAATCATCACAATCCTTGGGGCATTTTTTATTGCCTTTGTGTTTTGCTTCTATTGCTAACATTGAAGATTGATTGATGTCTCTTTTCCCTCTGATATAAACCTTGGTAGCAATATGGCAATGGCTAGAGTTCTAATAGGGCCTATTGGAACCTATTTTCTAATAGCTATGGATTTGGCAGTCTCCTGCAGGCGGTTACCAGTTATCTACTATTGAAGTCTGAATATTTGAAGTATTTTGTTTTGAATCTCATCATATCATTTTTATCTTATCTTGAACAAAATTTCAATATCAACCAACCACCTAGTAAAAAATGTTTACTGCTATATTATACCTATAAATTGCACTACTAGAATACCACTGCTAGATCCATAGCCATTAGATAAAAAATTAGTTCTAAATCTAGAACTGTAGCCATTGCCAAATTTTGGCTATGCCTACATACCTATTCATGATAATATTATAAAACTAGAAATATAGCAGTATAGCTTAGGCCTATCTAACAAATAGTATGGGGCCTAAGAAAATAAATTTGAACAAACATTTTTTTGATAATGCATTGACAACATAAAAAATTAGGCTTTTATATTATAGGGCCTATACTTTTATTAGTATTGGTATTTATTTTTAATGCCAAATCAGGACTAAATCACTAAGTAATTAAATAATTGTCTTCAATATATTAATAATATAGAATAGGCCTAGGCCCTAATCAATTTTTAATGATTTTATCTATTGTATTTTATCTAATGCTAATATATAAAATAATTTGTTATAATGTATCTCACTATTGGAATAGCATTTAAAATCCTATGGATATGCAACATAGGTTTATAAACATTATGTTTAGGTGCAGTAAATGTTATATGAATATAATAAATTTCGTGCTAGGGTGGTATGACATAAAAATTTAATAACTTTGTATAGTAGATAGGTATATACCATACATGCAATTATTCTAATAGGGATATTTAATATTTTTTGTTCTATTTATTATCCAAACCAATAGAATTAATATAATTAGTAGAGCCTGACTGAGATTTTTATCTCAAATGGTTAGGACCCTTGTGTTTTTTCAGATTCCAAACCATGTTGGGAATTGAAAAAGGTCAGCAAGATTAATAAAAAGTTTTTACATTTTAAGTATACTATAAAAATTGTTTAGAAGCAATTTTAAAAAGACTAAATAAGGCAAGTATGCCAAATTAATTTGTTTGTTTAGTTCAAAGTTATTCTGATTTCTTAGAATATGTTCACTTAAATGAATAAATTAACTTATTCAGACAAAAAGTAATTGAAAAGCAATATTTTGTGCTAAAAGAGTTATTTGAAAATCTATGGTTACTGGAAATACTAACAAAATAAAAAAATATAGTCTAGTGCATTAAACGTATAACAATAGTCAATTAGAGCAAGGTTGAGGTTTGAAATTCATTAACTACTAAATTTTTATTCTATTTGCTATTCAACTTGAAAAGCAAATTTCAAGCTATTCAAAACTCAACTTGACCAACTTCAGTACTCAACTTGACCAAAACCTAAGTTTGTCTAGGCTCTACATTCTAGTAGTATTAACTTATAATAAACTACAAGTTAGGCTAATGAAATATAGTAGTAGTAATATCACTTGACTACTAATACTAATTAGTACATATGCCTAGGGCTTATATATTATAATAAATGCATCCTTAGCCATCCTATATCTAAATAGCCTAGATGCCAATTGTAGACCTTGATCCCAATCCTGACCAATCCTTAGTCCAGACTTTTATGAATTCAATTCTACCCAATCCTACCCAACTAGATTTTTCCTATCCTAGTCGGGCTTTAATAATAAGATTGCTAGATTTTATGATTATATTTATTACAATTTTTGTATACTATGACCTCTTAGTCTGTCTTTGATATAATAGTATAAAGTTAATAGCAGATTTTGTTTGCAATGCCTCTAATACTTAGTAAATCTTAATAAAGACATTTAATAGACAGCAACATGCCATATACATGAAATAATTCCTCATAGATATACTATACTCCTATATAGTCATACATATAGAAATGAAAACCTATAAGAAAAATAAACATTTGATATGCTGTAATGCAGTTATTATTAAAACATTAAAATTCTTTTTATTAAGATTTACTAACATTGGAAGAAGTGCAGACAAAATCTATGTAGCTAAATGCACTACAGTAAAAAAACATTGTGGTTTAACATTGGCAGG
Source organism: Macrostomum lignano (assembly GCA_002269645.1). Lineage (NCBI taxonomy): Eukaryota > Metazoa > Platyhelminthes > Macrostomidae > Macrostomum > Macrostomum lignano. The sequence continues at coordinate 16,973 of NIVC01004302.1, forward strand.
AAAAGCTCAGTAGCCAATTTGCTCACAGCCAATTCACCTATGGGCAAAATGTACTATATAGGCAAATTTGATAGGATATGCTTGGCAAACAACTCTCAATGGATCTGGAAAAGTAGATATGTCATAACACAAACTAAACCTAGAATCTGGGCATTCTGGGGATTCATTCTTTTAGTGTAAGTCACATTCATTTGTGTATACAGTTTCAATCAAAGGGGACAAAGGCAAGGCGATAGACCTGCTAAGAAAGGGGTAAAAAACATGGCTAGAGGGGTGGCCTAACCTAACAATCTAGCCAACCCTTTTAGCACTGTAGCCAATCACATTTTATGGTGATTAAGCAATTGAACCAAGCAGTTCAATTAGGCACAATTGATTTCAAACAATGACAAATTTGCCAATGAAAAAAGTTACACAGAAAGTAAAGTACAAAATTGTTTTTTATGAACAAATCCTGTTTTGCATGTGTCTATAAACTTAGCGCCCTAGTAAGAGGCATGGAAGCACTAACTGAGAAGTATAACAATTTGATGAAGCTTGGCGATCCAAGAACTCGCGATTGGTTTCTAATGGCAAGCCCAATACCATCCGCTCTGATCTGCCTTCTCTATGTATTAGCTATCATTGTGGGCATGCGGGCTATGCAGAATCGCCAAGCAATGGGCCTGCGCTACCCAATGATTGTGTACAATTTCTGCATGGTCGCCCTTAGCGGCTATCTGGTATTCGAGTTCCTGGCCTCTGGCTGGCTGGCCGGCTACAGCCTCAGCTGTCAGCCTGTAGACTATTCCAACTCGCCGCAGGCTACTAGAATGGCCAGAGCCTGCTATCTGTTCTATTTCTCCAAGTTTATTGAACTGGCCGATACCGTGTTCTTTGTGCTCAGGTTTGTCACCCTTCTTTATTGTACTGATTCTTTTTCATTCAGTGTGATTTGATCTTCTATCCTTCAGTTCCTCAGTGCCGATTTCGACCTTGCCGTCTTTTCAGTCTCGCATAGCTAATTTTCACCCTCGACAATCAATGTCCTTTAGTGTCAATTTTACCATGATGCCCCTGTCCTTCAGTGTCCATCATTAGCCTTCGATCCCCTCTCCTTCAGTGTCCATCATTAACCTTCGATCCCCTGTCCCTCAGTGTCCATCATTAGCCTTTGATCCTCTGTCCTTTAGTGTCCATCATTAGCCTTTGATCCCCTGTCCTTCAGTGTCCATCATTAGCCTTCGATCCCCTCTCCTTCAGTGTCCATCATTAACCATCGGTACCGACCCCTGTCCCTCAGTGTCCATCATTAGCCTTTGATCCCCTGTCCTTCAGTGTCCATCATTAACCTTCGATCCCCCACCACTCCTTCAGTGTCCATCATTAACCTTCAATCCCCTGTCCCTCAGTGTCCATCATTAGCCTTTGATCCTCTGTCCTTCAGTGTCCATCGTTAACCTTCGATCCCCCACCACTGTCCTTCAGTGTCCATCATTAACCTTCGATCCCCCACCACTGTCCTTCAGTGTCCATCATTAACCTTCGATCCCCCACCACTGTCCTTCAGTGTCCATCATTAACCTTCGATCCCCCACCACTGTCCTTCAGTGTCCATCGTTAACCTTCGATCCCCCACCACTGTCCTTCAGTGTCCATCATTAACCTTCGGTACCCACCACTGTCCTTCAGTGTCCATCATTAACCTTCAATCCCCTGTCCCTCAGTGTCCATCATTAGCCTTTGATCCTCTGTCCTTCAGTGTCCATCGTTAACCTTCGATCCCCCACCACTGTCCTTCAGTGTCCATCATTAACCTTCGATCCCCCACCACTGTCCTTCAGTGTCCATCATTAACCTTCGATCCCCCACCACTGTCCTTCAGTGTCCATCGTTAACCTTCGATCCCCCACCACTGTCCTTCAGTGTCCATCATTAACATTCGGTACCCACCACTGTCCTTCAGTGTCCATCATTAACCTTCAATCCCCTGTCCCTCAGTGTCCATCATTAGCCTTTGATCCTCTGTCCTTCAGTGTCCATCATTAACCTTCGATCCCCCACCACTGTCCTTCAGCTTCCATCATTAACCTTCGATCCCCCACCCCTGTCCTTCAGTTTCCATCACTAACCTTCGGTACCCACCACTGTCCTTCAGTGTCCATCATTAACCTTCGGTACCCACCACTGTCCTTCAGTGTCCATCATTAACCTTCGATCCCCCACCCCTGTCCTTCAGTTTCCATCATTAACCTTCGGTACCCACCACTGTCCTTCAGTTTCCATCATTAACCTTCGGTACCCACCACTGTCCTTCAGTGTCCATCATTAACCTTCGATCCCCCACCCCTGTCCTTCAGTTTCCATCATTAACCTTCGGTACCCACCACTGTCCTTCAGTGTCCATCATTAACCTTCGATCCCCTGTCCCTCAGTGTCCATCATTAGCCCTCGCTAAGCCCTATTGTACAGCCCCCATCCCAGTGTCAATTTTGACATTTGATGTGTCATTTAAATGGATGATATCTGATAGCTTGGAACTGTTGGGTGTTAAGAGAGTGCACAGAGGCCTTGGGATCCGATTAAAATGTCTCTTAGTGGTGCCACTTTATTTTCCTTATTACCTTCTGAAGTGTGGAGTCCCGTCTCTAGCTGTACGAGATAAGCGGGCACCGAATGTTTTTTGCAAGTATCAAGTTTTTTCTCTTTCCTCAACAACAGGGCCAAGGGTCAGTGAGCCTATTTTACATATTTGTCCTTTGTACGTGGCTAGCTTTGCAATGCGCTTGGATTTTAGTATCAAATTATTGAATTTCTGCTTTGAATTCGCCCTGGCAGGAAAAAGTTCAACCAGGTATCATTTCTACACGTGTTTCACCACGCCATCATGCCGGCCTCCTGGTGGTTCGGCGTCTATTTTGTACCTGGCGGATTTGGCACATTCCACGCTATGCTGAACTCGTTTATCCACTTCCTCATGTACATGTACTACGGCCTGGCAGCGGCCGGCTACACAGTCTGGTGGAAACGGTACATGACTAAAATGCAGATTGGCCAGTTCCTGCTAGTCACTGTGCACTCTTGCCAGCTGTTCTTTATTCCATGCAATTATCCTATCGTGTTTGCCTGGTGGATTCTATCCTATGCTGTTATATTTCTGATTCTATTCGCCAATTTCTACGTTAAAGCTTACGCCGCGGGAAGGCGGCTGCAGCAGCAGCAGCAGAAGCAGAATGGACACCAGAATGGCGCCCATTCGAAGGAGCGCTTGGCCCACGCTGTCAGCAATGGTAACGGGAAGAAAGCGGAGTAGCTTTGTGGTGCAATTTCTGCTTAGTTGGATATTGCTGGCAGATCAGGAATCTATATACATATATGTATTCCTATGGGTATTGCTGACAGATCAGGAATCTATATACATATGTATTCAAATGGGTATTGCTGGCAGGTCAGGAATCTATATACATATGTATTCCTATGGGTATTGCTGACAGATCAGGAATCTATATATACATATGTATTCAAATGGGTATTGCTGGCAGGTCAGGAATCTATATACACATATGTATTCCTATGGGTATTGCTGGCAGGTCAGGAATCTATATATACATATGTATTCAAATGGGTATTGCTGACAGATCAGGAATCTATATATACATATGTATTCAAATGGGTATTGCTGACAGATCAGGAATCTATATATACATATGTATTCAAATGGGTATTGCTGGCAGGTCAGGAATCTATGTATTCAAATGGGTATTGCTGACAGATCAGGAATCTATATATACATATATATTCAAATGGGTATTGCTGGCAGGTCAGGAATCTATATATACATATGTATTCAAATGGGTATTGCTGGCAGATCAGGAATCTATATATACATATGTATTCAAATGGGTATTGCTGGCAGGTCAGGAATCTATGTATTCAAATGGGTATTGCTGACAGATCAGGAATCTATATATACATATATATTCAAATGGGTATTGCTGGCAGGTCAGGAATCTATATATACATATGTATTCAAATGGGTATTGCTGGCAGATCAGGAATCTATATATACATATGTATTCAAATGGGTATTGCTGGCAGGTCAGGAATCTATGTATTCAAATGGGTATTGCTGACAGATCAGGAATCTATATATACATATATATTCAAATGGGTATTGCTGGCAGGTCAGGAATCTATATATACATATGTATTCAAATGGGTATTGCTGACAGATCAGGAATCTATATATACATATGTATTCAAATGGGTATTGCTGACAGATCAGGAATCTATATACATTTATTTCATACGTATTTTATGAAAAAGGTTCGTGACGGTCATTGTGGAAAAGTTTTCATTGTTTAATGATTACAAATCTTTCTGCGACTGCTAACTTTGAAGGCTTTTTCACTTTTTATTATTTTTTTCTATGAATGCATGTAAGAGCTGACAACGGTGTTCCATTTTGTTAATCTAGTAGGCCGTCTACTTATCATTTATTCAAAGTTCTAATGTACTTTTCAGAGTTTTTCCCAAACACTTTAAGCACATTTTATCGGCGCTTGCGCCTCTCAGTGCTTTTTCTAATCGCTTTTCTGCGCTATTTTTATTAATTAATCAATTTTAACTGTGTTAAGTCTGACTTCGCGCACTCTACTACTAGTAGCAAATAGGTATACCATATATCTGCACGCGACCTTTTCTACTATTTGGTCGGAAAGCACTTAATTTTTCTATATATTTAATTATCTGGAATAGCTTTTCATGCTAGTATAAATGGACAATATTTATTGCTTAGAAATATATTTGATATTTAACATAGCCGTGCAATCTGTCGTTAAACCTTTTATTTATCCAATATACTAAAAATGAAAATTTTAGTCCTAAATATTAACATTTTTTGTTAGCTCTGGCAGCGGAGCCTATACTGATTGCTTATTAAAAAATTAGAAACGTTATTACCTGCTAATATTAGTGTTCTATTTTTTATATTAGAGACTCTGTGTGCACATCTTATAACTCATTTTATTGCTTAAATTATTAGTCTATATAGCTCGTATAGTTAACTTTATCTAACTGTTATTTGATGTAACTCCTGCTTTTTGACTCGTTTATTTTAAATACACGCCGTCTTTGTCTGTTTGTTTATTAACTGTTACTGGCTGCTTCAGCTTGCTTTTGTGGGCGCTGACTGGCGCTTGCTAAAACTATTTTAACCATTGCTAGAATACTTTCTGTTTGAGATTCATTTCAATTCGGCAAATTATAAAGCGTATTGACATTAATCGCAATAACTAGCAATCTAGTGCCCTCCTTCATGGCGCCCAATAAGCAAGCGACGAAAATTATTTGTGAATAAAGGTAGAGTTGCTCGCTTGGCAAGTAATATGAATAGGAAGGCGAAAATCAACATCAAATTAATTTAATTGAACAACGCGTTTCGCACGATACTGTGCATCTTCAAGTTTATTTTTGAGCGAAAGAAACTAGTGAGATCGGCAGTAAATAAATACGAAATTGTGGGGTGTAAATTAAATCAATATTTGAAGTACATGTTTGTTAGTCCATAAGTCGAGAGGCAACGTCCAGGGACGGGTTGATAGCGATGTAGTTAGATGTACAGAATGTACATCCAGTGCCCCTCTCTCAAAACACACGGAGAACATGTCCTGCGCCGGCGCCACTGTGTTGGAGTTGAGTGTTGAGGTTGGGGGAATGCACTTTAATGTACAGCGCTTCAAGTATCTGCAGTTTGGAATATTTGTGATCCTATTTTTGAATACTATTTGCCTTGACACCGAAGCGATTCCCCCTGTAAGCCTCGACATCTCAGAAATTCCCCAGTAAGCCTCGACATCTCAGCAATTCCCCTGTAAGCCTCGACATCTCAGCAATTCCCCTGTAAGCCTCGACATCTCAGCAATTCCCCTGTAAGCCTCGACATCTCAGCAATTCCCCTGTGTGCCTCGACATCTCAGCAATTCCCCTGTAAGCCTCGACATCTCAGCAATTCCCCTGTGTGCCTCGACATCTCAGCAATTCCCCCAGTATGCCTCGACATCTCAGCAATTCCCCTGTAAGCCTCGACATCTCAGCAATTCCCCTGTAAGCCTCGACATCTCAGCAATTCCCCTGTGTGCCTCGACATCTCAGCAATTCCCCCAGTATGCCTCGACATCTCAGCAATTCCCCTGTAAGCCTCGACATCTCAGCAATTCCCCTGTAAGCCTCGACATCTCAGCAATTCCCCTGTGTGCCTCGACATCTCAGCAATTCCCCTGTAAGCCTCGACATCTCAGCAATTCCCCTGTGTGCCTCGACATCTCAGCAATTCCCCCAGTATGCCTCGACATCTCAGCAATTCCCCTGTAAGCCTCGACATCTTGCACGACAACCCACCAGCCAATTATCTTGCGCAAGCCCATAATTCGTGTTTGCACACGGAATCGAACCAGGGGTCGCTGCGCAAGAGGCGGACGCGTTTACCGCTGACAAACTGCTGTAAATTTTAAGAAAAATCACAAATCCTCAGTCTTAAATAAGCTTTATCCTGTAGATTGATTCAAAAGTCAATTTTCCCCTCGTAATCATAATCCGATGACTGATTATAAGAAGCGGCTCACTGATTTATGAGCGCCGTTTTAAAGTATGAAACTTTATTGAGTCGGAAATCTTCCCCGAGAATGTTTCTAGAGAGTGTATCCGCGGGCAGCGGTTTTGTGGTAAAAATGTAGTTGATTACTTTGTTGCTGGGAATTGGATCAGAGCGCAGCTACGAGCTATGTGCTTGGCCCATAACTTAATTATTGGACACTAAATTTCAGTTCCTAATTGCGAATGTGGCTATACATGTGTAATATTGCCTATCAAACTTCATTTGATCTCCAGTGCGTTTAGTGTACTTTGTCTATGGCAAAACCCCGTTAAGTGCTAGTAGGTGTTCTCAAGATCATGCTAAATGCACTACAGGGCGATCCGACAAATGTACGTTCGTTACCAAACTCGAAAATCGTTTCTAAGAAAATATTAAGTTTGAATTGGTGACCTCCATCACCTCTTCTAATTTGCGCTGCATATCTGAACTCTCTTTAAATATTTATTACCGCCTCAAAGCAGAATTAGCGGCATAGAAACAGGCAATGCTGCATATAATACATGAATATGCTCGGCTTGTTTAGCCCATGTCCAATGTAAATTTAGCCAGCGCAAACAGCGCTTTATTATAGCAGAATTTGAAGGTTCTTTGGAAAGTGAATTTATTGGGGAGAGAGAGAGAGAGTTAAAAGAAGAAAACTGCTGCGGAGTTTGTGAAAAAAGCGAGCAAGATCAATTAGGAGGAAGAGGGATAGAGAGATTTTTGCTCGCATGCTCAAGCCTGAGACGCCGGCACAGCTATATAGGCCAGGGTCATATACATGTATTGGTTGGAAGTCACTCCAGCAGTGTGCTTTTTCGGCTCTTATCTATATGTAAGACTTGGCGTTGGCAACACTATTTAACTGCAGAGGGTGAGACACGTGTACATGTGAGCGAATTAAGAATGTACGGTCAGCCCAGGCAGCAGCTGGCCTCTCTAAATCAAAGACGGTCAGGCCGGTATCAATACAGAAACTCACTGATCCCGGCTGGGGCCGCGACCGCTGCGTCGGCCGAAGATGAGACGCCAGCGCCGAACCTGTCGGAGCTTCTCAGACGACGGCGCCAGTCGAGCGTGCAGTCGAGGCGTCTGCTGTTGGCGCGTAGGCGCGATAGCGCCGCACCAGCCGGCTTTGGGCCGATTGAGGAGAGCCAACTGTCCGAGGAGGAGCTGGAGAGGCGGCAGCGGAGGATTGTGAGGGCAGCGTGTCAGGGGGAATCCGGGAAAGGAATAATAGAGAATCGGGAAGGGGAACTGTAGGGAATCTGGAAGGGGAATTGTAGGGAGTCCGGGAAAGGAATTGTAGAGAATCGGGGAGGGGAATCGTAGAGAATCGGGGAGGGGAATTGTAGAGAATCGGGGAGGGGAATTGTAGAGAATCGGGGAGGGGAATCGTAGAGAATCGGGGAGGGGAATTGTAGAGAATCGGGGAGGGGAATTGTAGAGAATCGGGGAGGGGAATTGTAGAGAATCTGGAAGGGGAATTGTAGAGAATCTGGAAGGGGAATTGTAGGGAATCTGGAAGGGGATTTGTAGACAATCGGGGAGGAGAATTGTAGGGAATCGGGGAGGGGAGTTGTAGACAATCGGGGAGGAGAATTGTAGGGAATCGGGGAGGGGAGTTGTAGAGAATCGGGGAGGGGAATTGTAGAGAATCGGGGAGGGGAATTGTAGAGAATCGGGGAGGGGAATTGTAGAGAATCGGGGAGGGGAATTGTAGAGAATCGGGGAGGGGAATTGTAGAGAATCGGGGAGGGGAATTGTAGAGAATCGGGGAGGAGAATTGTAGAGAATCGGGGAGGGGAATTGAAGGGAATCTGGAAGGGGATTTGTAGACAATCGGGGAGGAGAATTGTACAGGGAATCAGGGAGGGGAATTGTAGGGAATCTGGAAGGGGAATTGTAGGGAATCGGGGAAGGGATTTGTAGAGAATCGGGGAGGGGAATTGTGAGAATCGAGGAGGAGTATTTTAGAATATCGGGGAGGGGAATTGTAGGTAATTTGGGAGAAAATTGCAGGAAATCGGCAAAATTTTTAACATTTTTAAGCATGGGAATTGTTTTTTTTCGAACGGTTCAAAAAGTTTTTTATCTAAAGTCCCTGTCTGACTTCTACATTAATTACTTTCTAAGTCTGTCGGACAGGCTAAACTAATTACAGCCAAGCAACCGCTTTACAAAAGCAAACCCCTTTTCGCAAAAAACTTGATGAAGGCTCACCTGAGATTCCGACTGCGCTTCTTTCTCAAGCTAGTTGTGACGGCCTATAAGCTGTGCGATAAGCACTATCTCACCTGGTGAGTTGAGCTGGCAGCTGAGTTAAGGTTAATTAATTCTAAAGTGTAGTTAAGATTGCCAGTCATTTAGTTAGCTTCTACGAAGGCCCATCCGTTAATTGACTGATTTTTCACTGGCTTAATTGCTTGTAAGTATAGTTAACATTCTTGCCGTCGACTTTCAGTGTACAATTAGGATCTAATCCTGTACAATTAGGATCCAATCCTGTACAATTAGGATCCAATCCTTTTTTGGAATTTTGAAAAATTACTTTCCTATTCTCCTATTTTTATCATAATTCTTAATAATTATTCAATCGTTTTAAATCGATATCGACCGCTAAATCAGTAATTATAGATGGAAAGCTTAATATCAACATTTGAATATGATTTCAATTTCTAACAACTTCAACGCGTTTCGCACGCCATGGTGCATCGTCAGGATTTTATTAGAACGATTTGAGAAATTGAGATTGAAAGCGATTGATTAAATATTGGTTTTTGCAACGTACACAGGTAAGGAGGGTAAGATTGAAAACAATTGATTACAACTTGGCTTTAACAACATACATAGGTATAGTAGGTAGGAGAGAGAATTATAGATTGAGAATGAAAGTTAAACCAAATGTACACAATTCTTGTCCAGTGGTCAAAAGGCAGAATCAGGGGCGGTAGCTAGCTTAGGTAATTGAACGTCAAGCTAAGTGTACACAGCGTGCACGACTGTGTCACTCACTGTTCAGAAAACGCCACTGTTCAGTGCACGCTGTGTACACTTAGCTTGACGTTCAATTACCTAAGCTAGCTACCGCCCCTGATTCTGCCTTTTGACCACTGGACAAGAATTGTGTACATTTGGTTTAACTTTCATTCTCAATCTATAATTCTCTCTCCTACCTACTATACCTATGTATGTTGTTAAAGCCAAGTTGTAATCAATTGTTTTCAATCTTACCCTCCTTACCTGTGTACGTTGCAAAAACCAATATTTAATCAATCGCTTTCAATCTCAATTTCTCAAATCGTTCTAATAAAATCCTGACGATGCACCATGGCGTGCGAAACGCGTTGAAGTTGTTAGAAATTGAAATCATATTCAAATGTTGATATTAAGCTTTCTATTTATTCTTCTCGCCAAGCGAGCGACTCTACGAGGGGTGATCAAAAAGTTCTGCAACCTTTTGTTATAGCTTTCAGTTATAGAATCAGAAAAAGCCAAAAACTTACACATATGCGGCTATATCTGTTTGCTATATTTATATGCATTTTTGGCTTCCGTCATTTCTGGGAGGCCGTTTTCACGCATGCAAGACTTTGCCCAAGCGGTAAATTCAGCTCTACAGGGTATACCAACTTTGGAGTACCATGACTGCTTTCAGACATGGTGCATACGGATGCGACGGTGCATAGATAGTGGTGGAAACTACTTTAAGGGAATGTGACACTGATTAGACGCCTCGGCTGCTGTAGCACAGAGTTGTGAGGTCACTTGCAAAACTTTTTGATCACCCCTCGTACCAGCATTCGAATTATAGATGGATATCAATCGTTATTTTATTTTAATTAGTTAATGTCATGCCTTATTTCTAGACTAACCAATTGGAGTTAGTCGTTCAATCCTTATCAATCCTTGTTCGATCCCTATCAATCTTTGTTCAATCCTTATATATCTTTGTTCAATCCCTATCAATCTTTGTTCAATCCTTATCAATATTTGTTCAATCTTTATCAATCCTTGTTCGATCTACGGTATCTTTGTTCAATCCCTATCTATCCTTGTTCAATCCTTATCAATCCTTGTTCAATCCTTGTCAATCCTTGTTCAATCTATCTTTGTTCAATCCCTATCTATCTTTGTTCAATCGTTATCTATCTTTGTTGAATCTTTATCAATCTTTGTTCACTCCTTATCCATTCTTGTTCAATCCTTATCAATCCTTGTTCGATCCCTATCAATCTTTGTTCAATCCTTATATATCTTTGTTCAATCTTTATCAATCTTTGTTCAATCCTTATCAATCCTTGTTCAATCTATCTTTGTTCAATCCCTATCAATCTTTGTTCAATCCTTATCAATATTTGTTCAATCTTTATCAATCATTGTTCGATCTATCTTTGTTCAATCCTTATCTATCTTTGTTCAATCTTTATCAATCCTTGTTCAATCTATCTTTGTTCAATCCTTGTTCAATCTATCTTTGTTCAATCCTTATCTATCTTTGTTCAATCTTTATCAATCCTTGTTCAATCCCTATCTATCTTTGTTCAATCCTTATCAATCCTTGTTCTTCCCTATCAATCTTTGTTCAATCCTTATCACTATTTGTTCAATCTTTATCAATCCTTGTTCGATCTATCTTTGTTCAATCCCCATCTATCCTTGTTCAATCCTTATCAATCCTTGTTCAATCCTTGTCAATCCTTGTTCAATCCTTGTCAATCCTTGTTCAATCTATCTTTGTTCAATCCCCATCTATCTTTGTTCAATCCCTATCTATCCTTGTTCAATCCTTATCAATCCTTGTTCAATCCTTGTTAATCCTTGTTCAATCTATCTTTGTTCAATCCCTATCTATCTTTGTTCAATCGTTATCTATCTTTGTTGAATCTTTATCAATCTTTGTTCACTCCTTATCCATTCTTGTTCAATCCTTATCAATCTTTGTTCAATCCTTATCAATCTGTCTTAGAAAAAAGTTTGAGCTGTTAAAGCATTGGAGTGAATTTTCCCCACACTTTGTTTAACTGTCGTTACTGCATACGTTAACAAACAAAATTACTAGCAGCTCAATTTCAAATGCATCCAGCCAGAGGATGGGCTCCGCCTTCAACTCGCAGCAGGAGTCAATCGCTCGAACTGACGGCGCCAACGTCAGCGAGTCCGGCGCTGGCGGTGGCGGCCTGGCCGGGGTGTACTTCGACCGAAGCGAGTTTCGGGCCAACAGGCAGATGCGGCTGCCGGCCGAGGCCAGACGAATCCTGCGCAAGAGATGGGATGACCGGAGCGAGGCGGAGGTCAACTATGTGAGTCTGGCCGCTTTCATCGGCTCATTTACATCATTCACAATGATCAACCTACCATGGTCACTTAGAAGAATGAAGATTCCATCAGATCATAGAGGCTTCAATCAGGTCATTATAATGTACATAGGTGGCTTCCATCAGGCGGCTGAAGTCATCGAGGGCCCTCTTGTTATTGTAGGCTACACTGTACTACTGTCAGATGGTCACTAAGATAGTGTCGACTCCTTGTCACTGATTTTTAGCGAATAATAGTGTTTTAAGAGCTAAACTCCACCTATACCATGCATCTGAATCTAGACTGTCATAGCCCTGCGCAGCGTGCAGCAAATTGCCGACTATCCCGTCAGAATGCAAAGGAATTTGGCTCGCCACGGCATGCTGGAAAGGTGCAGCAAAATGTTTTTTGGTGGCTATTTACTTTACTTCCCTTTAAAGTAGTGTAGTTTGAACATAAATTCTAAACTTTGCAGCTTCAATCCGGGCCGAATTATTGTGCGCCAGTCGGACCCGGCGCAGGCTTTTTATTTTATTCTGTTCGGAACTGGTGAGTTCAACTTTTATGCCGCTAATTGAAGCTTCCGTCTGGTCATTGAGTTGCTTCCATCTGGTCATTGAGGGTTGCTTCGATCTAGTCATCGAGGGTTGCTTTCATCTGGTCATTGAGGGTTGCTTCGATCTGGTCATTGAAGGTTGCTTCCGTTTGGTCATTCAAGGTTGCTTCCATCTAGACATTGAGGGTTGCTTCGATCTGGTCATCGAGGGTTGCTTTCATCTGGTCATTGAGGGTTGCTTCGATCTGGTCATCGAGGGTTGCTTCGATCTGGTCATCGAGGGTTGCTTCCATCTGGTCATCGAGGGTTGCTTTCATCTGGTCATTGAGGGTTGCTTTCATCTGGTCATCGAGGGTTGCTTTCATCTGGTCATTGAGGGTTGCTTCCGTTTGGTCATTGAAGGTTGCTTCCATCTGGACATTGAGGGTTGCTTCGATCTAGTCATCGAGGGTTGCTTTCATCTGGTCATTGAGGGTTGCTTCGATCTGGTCATCGAGGGTTGCTTTCATCTGGTCATTGAGGGTTGCTTCGATCTGGTCATCGAGGGTTGCTTTCATCTGGTCATCGAGGGTTGCTTCGATCTGGTCATCGAGGGTTGCTTTCATCTGGTCATTGAGGGTTGCTTCGATCTGGTCATTGAAGGTTGCTTCCATCTGGTCATTTAGGTTTGCTTCCATCTGGTCATTGAGGGTTGCTTCCATCTATTTAATGAAGGTTGCTTCCGTCTGGTCATTAAATTGAAGGTTGCTTTCATCTGGTCATTGAGGGTTGCTTCGATCTGGTCAGTGAGGGTTGCTTCGATCTGGTCATCGAGGGTTGCTTTCATCTGGTCATTGAGGGTTGCTTCGATCTGGTCATCGAGGGTTGCTTTCATCTGGTCATTGAGGGTTGCTTCGATCTGGTCATCGAGGGTTGCTTCGATCTGGTCATTGAAGGTTGCTTCCGTTTGGTCATTCAAGGTTGCTTCCATCTGGACATTGAGGGTTGCTTCGATCTAGTCATCGAGGGTTGCTTTCATCTGGTCATTGAGGGTTGCTTCGATCTGGTCATCGAGGGTTGCTTTCATCTGGTCATTGAGGGTTGCTTCGATCTGGTCATCGAGGGTTGCTTTCATCTGGTCATTGAGGGTTGCTTCGATCTGGTCATTGAAGGTTGCTTCCGTTTGGTCATTCAAGGTTGCTTCCAGCTGGACATTGAGGGTTGCTTCCGCTTGTCAATGAGGGTTGCTTCCATCTGGTCATTTAGGTTTGCTTCCGTTTGGTCATTGAGGGTTCCTTCCGTCTTGTCAATGAGGGTTGCTTCGATCTGGTCATTGAGGGTTGCTTCGATCTGGTCATTGAAGGTTGCTTCCGTTTGGTCATTCAAGGTTGCTTCGATCTGGTCATTTAGGTTTGCTTCCGTTTGGTCATTGAGGGTTCCTTCCGTCTTGTCATTGAGGGTTGCTTCCATCTATTTAATGAAGGTTGCTTCCGTCTGCTCATTAAGGGTTGCTTCCGTCTGGTCATTAAATTGAGGGTTGCTTCCATCTGGTCATTGAGGGTTGCTTCCATCTGGTCATTGAGGGTTCCTTCCGTCTTGTCAATGAGGGTTACTTCCATCTGGTCATTGAGGGTTGCTTCCATCTATTTAATGAAGGTTGCTTCCGTCTGGTCATTAAGGGTTGCTTCCGTCTGGTCATTAAATTGAGGGTTGCTTCCATCTGGTCATTAAGGGTTGCTTCCGTCTAGTCATTGAGGATTGCTTCCATTTGATCGTTGAAAGGGATAATTGCTTTCATCTAGTCATAGGCAGCGACTTCCATTTGCTGGTCTTATTGTGTCTTCCGTCTGCTCATTGATTCCACATATTCATTAGAACGGGTTGGTGCTCTGAAATTTAGCATTTCGTCAAGGTCATTGTGGTCGCTGTCAAGAGCTACTCACAAAGTGTGTACTATCCGGTACCTGACCCACTTCTTGTCATTGTTGCTAAAGAAACGTGATTGGGAAGAGCAGTCGGTAACGCCACTGAACCAGTGTCGGCGCATCTATTCATCCGCTCTAGCAGTGTTTAGCCCGCACTTCCTGGAATTGGAGCTTGATAAAGAATACCTCTGCGGCTCTTTTTTACCTACAATTCTTCCCCAAACCCCCCGACTCCAAGTGATGGTGGCGGTCCTGGATGCCGCAGCCGAGGCCGCTCAGACAGTTGTAGAACTGCAGCGTGGCGACAGCTTTGGCGAACTGGCCATCATGAATCGGAGCCGCCGGCAGAGCACAGTGATCAGCAGGACTGACTGCGACCTGCTGTCCATCGGAGTCGACGTGAGTAGCTAGTTGCCATGGTTACGGCTGGGTAACTAGGGTTCGAATTTGATACCAACGAAAATGACATCTACATGTACTAAGATACCCATGAAGCTATCTACTAAGATACCCATGAAGTAATCTAATAAGATACCCATGAAGCCATCTAATAAGATACCCATGAAGCCACCTACTAAGATACCCATAAAGACATCTGCTAGGATATCCATGAAGCCAACTACTAAGATACCCATGAAGCCATCTAATAAGATACCCATTAGGCCATCTACTAAGATACCCATGAAGCCACTCACTAAGATACCCATAAAGGCATCTGCTATGATATCCATGAAGCCAACTACTAAGATACCCATGAAGCCATCTACTAAGATACCCATGAAGCCATCTAATAAGATACCCATGAAGCCATCTACTAAGATACCCATGAAGCCATCTCTACTAAGATACCCATGAAACCATCTAATAAGATACCCATGCAACCATCTACTAAGATATCCATGAAGCCATCTAATAAGATACCCATGAAGTCATCTACTAAGATACCCATGAAGCCAACTACTAAAATACCCATGAAGCCATCTAATAAGATACCCATGAAGCCATATAATAAGATACCCATGAAACCATCTACTAAGATACCCATGAAGTCATCTAATAAGATACTCATGAAGCCATCTATTAAGATACCCATGAAGCCATCTGCTAAGACACCCATGAAACCATCTACTAAGCTACCCATGAAGCCATCTACTAAGATACCCATGAAGCCATCTCCTAAGATACCCATGAAAGCTACCTGCTTACTACTATATTATATTATATTTGTTAATTCCAGGCGTACGAAGCGACTTTTATGCAGGGCGGTCAGAAGACCTTAACAGACCCCGATCATAACCAGTTCATCGAGTGAGTCACTACTACTGTAACTACGGCTTCAAAATTATTTTTTCGCTAAATAATAGTACAAGAATTGTATATCAAAAGTACTCTTTGTACTTTAAAATAATATTTCAGAAGCCTTGATTTCCTTCGCGGTTGGCCGAAGGAGTACCTCCAACTTCAGCACGATAAATTCCTGTTTTGCTACTTTAAGTAGGATTAGTCAATATGATCTTGTTTATTTTAATACAAACTGTTGTACAATGCAGCCTGATATTGCATTTAAATATTTTTTCAGACGCTCATCAGTTATGATTAAAAACAGCAGCAAATCCAAATGGATTTATATATTAAAATCTGTGAGTGTACTACTGTCGCGAAATAGATATACTCGCCAAAGTAGAGGGATCGGGGTGGGGGAGAGCCATGGTAGAGACAGACCATAGTGAAGAGAGGGATCAGGGAGGGTAGCAAAGGAATCAGGGAGGGTAGCGAGGGATCAGGGAGTGTAGAGAGGGATTAGGGAGTGTAGTGAGGGATTAGGGAGTGTAAAGAGGGATCAGGGAGTGTAGAGAGGGATCAGGGAGTGTAGAGAGGCCAGTCGAGAGGGATCAGAGAGGGTTGAGAGGAATCAGGGAGGGTTGAGGGGGATCAGGGAGGGTTGAGGGGGATCAGGGAGGGTTGAGGGGGATCAGGGAGGGTTGAGGGGGATCAGGGAGGGTTGAGGGGGATCAGGGAGGGTTGAGGGGGATCAGGGAGGGTTGAGGGGGATCAGGGAGGGTTGAGGGGATCAGGGAGGGTTGAGGGGGATCAGGGAGGGTTGAGGGGGATCAGGGAGGGTTGAGGGGGATCAGGGAGGGTTGAGGGGGATCAGGGAGGGTTGAGGGGGATCAGGGGGTAGAGAGGGATCAGGGACGTAGAAGAGAGATCAGGGAGGGCAGGTGGGCGCATGCACAGCATAATATATCACGTTCTCCAAGCAAGCGCAAAGCTGTACCCGCCTCCGCTGCACTCCCACAGGGCAGCGCACGGGTGCTGCTGGTCCTGAACCGGGTGACATCGCAGGTAACGGGCCAGTCGGGCGCCCTGCAGTCGTCAGCGACTACATCATCGCTGCAGCGGCATCGTCTGCTTGCGGCCGGGGACCAAGAGGATGCAGATAGCGACGTGACTTCGTCTGTGTGGCTGGACGCTTTCTACGACAGCTCGGGCGTCTACTCGCCAGCTGGCATCGGCGCCAATTCAGCGCCCTATCCTCGGCGCCGACTATCGACTAGCGGAACTTCCAGCGCGGCGGAAAATTCCGAGCCGGCGACTATGATGTCGATGTCGACGCCGCCGGAGGCGCCCGCCGTTCTGTTGCCTCAGCGGCCGCTGACGTCACTACCGACAGACCGGTTGAGTCGAAATCGGCAGACTCTGCCGGCTTATCGGCAAGCCACGGTGAGCGTTTAGAGAACTTTTCTCCCTGTGTTTTTGGCTGTCTTCTGTCCCTCTGTCTTCTTTAAGCGACCCCTGTCTTCTTTAAGAGCCCCTGTCTTCTTTAAGCGCCCCTGTCCTTTAAGCGCCCCCTGTCTTCTTTAAGCGACCCCTGTCTTCTTTAAGAGCCCCTGTCTTCTTTAAGCGCCCCCCGTCCTTTAAGAGCCCCTGTCTTCTTTAAGCGCCCCCTGTCCTTTAAGAGCCCCTGTCTTCTTTAAGCGCCCATGTCCTTTAAGCGCCCCTGTCCTTTAAGCGCCCCTGTCTTCTTTAAGCGCCCCCTGTCCTTTAAGAGCCCCTGTCTTCTTTAAGCGCCCCTGTCCTTTAAGCGCCCCCTGTCTTCTTTAAGCGACCCCTGTCTTCTTTAAGAGCCCCTGTCTTCTTTAAGCGCCCCCTGTCTTCTTTTAGCGCCTTCTGTCTTAAAACGTCATCTGTCTTCTTCAAGCGCCTTCTGTCTTAAAACGTCATCTGTCTTCTTCAAGCGTCTCCCGTCTTCTTCAAGCAATTCCTGTCAAGAGATGATTCAACTAGATTATTTCGCTTTTCATGGCAACGTTAACTCTTTTTTTCTCTTCAGCCCAGCAATCGAACTTCAGCACAGTCAAGTAAGTTAATAAGCTTTTCGAAAAATCATGCGGGGAAGTAGCCTCGAAATTTTAACACAAGTTCATGCCTGCCATTAAGGAGCAGACTCAGCGATCGGTTCGGCAGACAGCAGCAAAACTACCAGCGGAAAAAATGGTGGAGTCAAAATGGGACGAAAGACATTCTATGACGATCTGGATGCTGGGCAAGTGGTGAGCAAAGTAACGCTGTCTTACTTTGAAGCCGTCAGTTTATAAAAGTGAGTCACTCGATTCCTAGCTGCTGCAGTACGATTGCCAGCTAGGGATTCCCAGAAATAGTATGATTGCCAGCTAGGGGATTCCCAGAAATAGTATGATTGCCAGCTAGGGGATTCCCAGAAGTAGTACGATTGTCAGCTAGGGGATTCCCAGAAGTAGTACGATTGTCAGCTAGGGGATTCCCAGAAATAGTATGATTGCCAGCTAGGGGATTCCCAGAAATAGTATGATTGCCAGCTAGGCGATTCCCAGAAGTAGTACGATTGTCAGCTAGGGGATTCCCAGAAGTAGTACGATTGTCAGCTAGGGGATTCCCAGCAACAGGAGAATTGCCAGCTAGGGGATTCCCAGCAACAGGAGAATTGCCAGCTAGGGGATTCCCAGCCAACAGGAGAATTTCCAGCTAGGGGATTCCCAGCCAACAGGAGAATTTCCAGCTAGGGGATTCCCAGCCAACAGGAGAATTTCCAGCTAGGGGATTCCCAGCAACAGAAGGATTGCAGGCCAGGAGATTCCAAGGAGAGGGGGGATTGACGGTCAGGGGATTCCCAGCAACAGAGGGTTTTCCAGCCAGGGGATTTCCGCTTTAGTTGCTAAGCGGATGCTCAAAATGCCAATTTCCGGCTGCCCGCAGGAGCTGACCCACCAGCCGGAGTTCGTGCACATGCAGACCCTGACGCGGGGCGCGGTGTTCGGCCTGCAGGACCTGTTCAAACCCGACCAGCCCAGTCTGTGCGTGGTTAGCAACGGCGCCGAGTGCCTGCTGTTAGACAAAGCGTTCTTTCTCGAGCATTCGCCTCGCCAGCTGCTGGACCGGTTGCGCAACCGGGTGACTCACTATCCCAGCCGGGCGCAGCTGCAGACACGGCTGCAGGAGAGGGTCAACTGGGAGGCCTACAAGCAGCTGCTAGTGCGCGGCGCCGTCAGGCGGCAGAGCGATGGAGGGAAACGATGATCTTCAAATGAAAATAACAACTTATCAACAACATTTAATTTCGTGCGCAACGACAGGACTTTATGCGAATATCTAGATGTTTGCTCAACTGGAACTGATAATTCCTTTTGCTCTACTCAGTCTCCTCTAACCATCTTCTTTACTTCTTATTACCTTCCTCTGCTCTCATCTCATCTCATCTCATCTTATCTTCTCTCCTCTCCTCTCATCTAATCTCTCCTTTCATCTCATAAACTCTCCTATTCTCTTCTCTCTCATCTCATCTCTCTTCTCTTATCTCCCACGTAGTGTACTCGTCTCACCTAATATCTTATTATTCTCCTCTCTTTTCGCTCCCCGTTCTCCTTTCTCATTTCTGCTATGGCTTGGCCATAGATATGAATCCGAGCACAGGCTGCTCTTTATTTTTCTAACTTGAACTACTATGCGCATGCGTTAAAAAGTTAAGTTATATAAAAAGGAGAGCTCGGCTCAGAACTGAGCGAAAATATACGTAACCAGGCAGCTGCGAGCTGCAAATCCGACAACATCAGCCTCAGCCTCCGAAAGCCTCAGCCATAACAATTTCGTTTTTCACTTCACTCCTCCTCGACCAATTCAATCACATCTTCTACTTGTTCCAAAAATTTTTTTGTTAAAATTCGTCAATATTTTCAAATAAGTTTTGTCCCTTGCTTCGTGCTGCCTTGTAAAATGGTTTAGCGGAAACTCAATAATTAATTTTTTTTTTTTAGAATTTTTGTGACGTAAAAATAACTATGCTTATTTTAAGTACCCGTACTATGTAAATATACGATTCTTAGAAAGACCCGAAATTTATTTATATAAAATTTAGTTAATTAAGTTTATTTAGTTATTTTAAAAAAGCAAATAACACAAACGCTCGATGTGACACATCTTTATTATTATTAAACAATAATACAAGTAATAAGTCGACAGAATGAATAAAAATAATTTATTAATAATAATTTTCAGTAGTCTGAGCTCGAGTCAAACTTGGACCAGTCAGATGCAGAAGAAATGCAGTTGAATGAAATCAATACAAATTGAGCCAAATGAAACCATTGATCGCTTAATTTGTCCGTCAATAAGTCAAGCCAATACGCATCGTACACAAAGAATCGATTAATCAATAAAGTTATCAACCAATCAACCAATCTATCTACCTGTCTATCAGCCAGTCAGTCAAATAATAGATTAATTCAGCGTTCAATTCGTCATTAAACTTATCAACCCCAACCTATCAATCAAAAAATCAATAAATATATCCATGTAACCCAATCAGTCGATCAAAAATCTATCATTTAATCTATAAGTTGATCAATCAATCAACCAATCAATCAATCAATCAATCACCACTCAATCAATCAGTCAATCAATCAGTCAATCAGTTAATCAATCATTCTATCAATTAATCAATCAATCAATAAATCAATCAATGTTTTTACATCAATCAAACTATCAAACAATAAATCAGGAGTGATTATGGCTCCAATCGTAGGGCAGGTAGGAGATTCTCGGCCGGCCCCCGGTCGCCCGCAAGGCCGCCTCCACGGCCTCCCGTTTGCCGCCCGGTGGCAGGTGCTCGGCCACCCAGGCCGCGATGCTTCCGCCGGCCGAGTCAGCAAAATCGGCCGAGTACCAGCGGAACAGGGCCGACAGGGCCAGCGAGCGACCGTCCTCGGACACCCGGACAGCATCGTCGCCGGACAGGTAGGCCCGGCCGGCCATGAGCAGCTGGTCGCGCAGGCCGGCCGCCCTGTAGGCCCGGATTGGCGGGCAGCCGCGGGCGCCGCAGTTCAAAGCGAAGTGAATCAGCGGCTCCGGCCGGTCGAGCGGCACCGCCCGACGGCGCGGGTCGGACCGGCCAAACGGCGCCCGGAGGAGGCCGGGACCGCGCCGATTGGCTCGAAGGACGCCGTGCTCGATGTCCAGCAGCGAGTAGCTCTGGCCGCCGATGATGTAGGCGGAGCCGGCGAAGAATCTGTAGCGGCTCCACAGGCTGGTCGGCGCCCCCCTGGCCAGCTTGGCGTGCAGCACCAGGGCATTGTAGACGTTGATGAAGAAGGCCAGGCGCTCGTCTGGGCTCCCAGCCTCCGGGTTGACTCGCTGCAGCCGGCGAGCCAGCAGGCGGTAGGCGGCGAACTGCTCGGACTCGGCCAGCTTGCCGTAGTCCACCTGGGCGGGGCGGGGTGGGTGGAGACTGAGGTCATGAAACTTCAAATCTCAAATATAGCTGTTGAATTTTGGATAAATAATGCTTATTAATTATTACTTTAATTACAAGCTCGAAACTTCGCGAGTTCAAAGAGAACAATTATGAGGGCCGACCCCCCCCTCCAAAGCACAGAGAGTGTACATGCCTGACGATTAGAAAGTCAGGGCCGCTGTGCACCCTGTGTGAGTGCCTGCCTGCGTACAGCATTGGCGTGCTTGCGTGTGCTCAGGAGTCAGCGGAATGGGCAGAATGGCCTCAGCGCTGAGATCTGGGACGATGTCGCCGAAGGCGTTGCGTCAGGGTGCCCGGAACCCACGTGTAAAAAATTATTATTAATTACAAGAGATTCACAAGTAGGAAACTTTGATAGATGTGATCGATGATGTGAGAGTTCGAGCTTGTAAAATTTCCTTGCGCCCAAAGTGCCCGCCAGCCAACAAGCGGCGCTGCTCACACTGCGGCCATCCTGGCTGATGCACAGGCCCTGGATCTCCAGCATGAGGCAGCGCAGCTGTTCACCAATCGTCGACAGGCTGTCCGGCGGCCGGCAGCGCCAATCGGCGGCGTCGGCGTTCAACGCGCCGCTGCCGAGCCAATCAGCGTCCAACGGACGGTACAGCGCGTCGGCGTTCTCCACGGCTAGCCCATCGCTGTCGCCGTCGCCGTTGCCGTAGACTCGCCGACAGAGGCCGCCGCTAAGCAGGAGGTCGCCAATTCGGCGAATCCGTTCGGCACTCCAGACGTGCTGCTGGGCGGCCCAGCGCGCGAAGCCGGCGCCGGTGAAGGTGCGCGGGTAGCGCCAGAAGCACCGCCAGTGAGTGCCAAAGGCAGCAGCGTCCGCATTATCAGCGGAGGCGACGTCGGAGTCGAGACGCATCGCCTCGAGCGCCGCGGCAGCTTCGTCCAGTTCGCACGGCAGCAAACGATCGAGTATGTCGTCGGCGAGGTCGGCAGCCGCGGGGTCGATGTCGGCCGGCCCGGGTAGCGGCGGCCGCAGACCGTCGGGTGCCGCCGCGTGCTCCTTCTGCAGCTGGTCGAGAGTCGCCAGCCGCAGGCTGTCGGCGCCGCCGATGCAACGGCCGCCGAGGAAGACGAGCGGAGCGGCGGCTGCTCGACCTTCAGCTCGGCGCAGGACCTCGTCGATGAAGGCGGGCAGGCAGCGGTCGAGTCGCACAACGTTGGCGGAGAGACGGAGGCTCTGCAGGGCCGCCTGGGCCGCGGCGCAGCTGGGGCAGCCGGCCGTCGTGTACAGCGTGACCTCCGGCATGTCTCCGGTGTCAATTATTGGCTCGGCGGAGGTCATGCCAGCAGGTGTTGATTGCGTCTGTAGCTGAAAATTTATAAATAATATCCTACTATACTACTGACTTGGCTTGCTTTCTATCATTGGAGGTAGCATGCAAGTAGGCTATTTTTATATATTTAGAGTTTAAAGATGCATTGCTGCATGGTAGCGGCTTTTGTGAATCTATCGCTAATGTTAAATCAATAAATCAATAAATAAATCAAACACTCAATGAATTAATGAGTCAGGTATGTGATTGGCTACCAGCCAATAATTACTGTAGTCATCGCTAAGTAAATAAATCTATCAATTAAATAATTAATCAATCATTAGTCAACCCATCACGTAAATTATTTGATTAATAAGTTAGTCAATCAAGAAACCAATCAATCAATCAATCGAATGATCAATCAGTGATTAAGCAATCAATCGATCAATAAGCCAATCAACCAATCAATCAATCAATCAGTCAGTCAAACAATCGATCAGTAATCAAGAAAGCAATCAATCAATCAGTCAGTCAATCAATCAATCAGTAATCAAGCAATCAATCAATCAATAAGCCAATCAATCAATCAATAAATCAATGGATAAATTAATCAGTCAATCAATCCGTCCATCAGCAATAAATCAATCACGATTAATCAGTCAGTCAGTCAATCAATCAATCAGTCAATCAATCAATCAGCCAATCAATCAATCAGTCAATCAATCAGTCAATTAATCAGTCAGTCAATCAGTCAATCAATCATTATTCAATCAACCAATTAATCAGTCCATCAGCAATCAATCAATCACGATTAATCAGTCAGTCAATCAATCAATCAGTCAATCAGTCAATTAATCAGTCAATTAATCAGTCAGTCAATCAGTAAATCAATCATTATTCTAATCAACCAATTAATCAGTCCATCAGCAATCAATCAATCACGATTAATTAATCAGTCAATCAATCAATCAGTCAGTCAATCAATCAGTCAATCAATCAGTCAATCAATCAGTAAATTAATCAGTCAGTCAGTTAGTCAATCAGTCAATCAATCAGTCAATCAATCAGTCAATCAATCAATCAGTCAATCAATCAGTCAATTAATCAGTCAGTCAGTCAATCAGTCAATCAATCATTATTCAATCAACCAATTAATCAGTCCATCAGCAATCATTCAATCACGATTAGTCAGTCAGTCAATCAATCAATCAGTCAATCAATCAATCAATCAGTCAGTCAATCAGTCAATCAATCATTATTCAATCAACCAATTAATCAGTCCATCCGCAATCAATCAATCACGATTAATCAGTTAGTCATTCAATCAATCAGTCAATCAATCAATCAATCAGTCAATCAATCAGCCCATCAATCAATCAATCAGTCCATCAATCAATCAATCAGTCAATCGAAAATCAATCAAGCAGTCAATCAAAAATCAATCAATGAGTCATTTAATGTGCCTAGACTACCACTCAGTTCATTAGCCATTATTAAATAAACAAATAATGTATCATTAAACCAATCTACTCGATCCAGACATCATTCTATTCTGGTCTGCGGTTTTTTATAAGCCTTATCCAGGATAAAAAAATCACTAGAAGCTCATATTTGCAAACTTATTTAATAAAAAAACAAACATCTGACAGAGTAGTTTTGGAACGCCTGATAGGAGTGAATGAAAGGTTTCTTGGAAACTGACAAATCTTTTTTGTAAGGCACGATTAAATAAAGTTAATTAAGAAGTTCAGCATGCTTTGAGGCTCAACCGCAGATTAACAAAAAACAATAGACGGTTATAAGAGCAAAAATAATCTAAAGAAAAAAAACGCGCAGATAAAAAATGTTTAATAGGAAAAGGCGACTCATTGTGAGTGCGTACGAACAATGATAGGACCAGAAAAATAGTCAATGAAAAAGAAAAAAAGGAAATGAAAAACAAAATAGTCAGTTCGATATATTTGCCATGTTCGATACGCATCAATCTAGATATTGTTAAACTGAAGAAATATTGCAATGAACAAGTTGGCTCAAAAAGAACCAACCGATAAAAATAACAAAACGAGTCCTCGTGAAGAAAATTGTTTACTCTTGGTCGCTTAGCAACTGTCAGCAAGATGTCAATCAGCAGCTGGACGGCGAGAGCTTTGCATTGACTACTTTAGTAGTCCGCCAGCGTCAGGGTTTGGCTGAAATTGCAAATTTTTATTCCATTTTTAACATTTGCGTAGGAAACTTTTACAATGCATCAACTATTTTTAAAGGATTTTTACTCAAATCGTACTACTTAAAGAATTTGTATCAGAAGTATCTGTACAAAAACTATAGATATGCAAAAGCATTATTGCTGGAATACAGAAAAGCTCACTGATGGATCACGGGTGGCTGACTGAAGGATCAGGGGTGGCTTACTGAAGGATCAGGGGTTGGCTCACTGATGGATCAGAGTTTGGCTCACTGATGGATCAGGGGGTGGCTCACTGATGGATAAGAAGTAGCTTACTGAAGGATCAGGGGTGGCTCACTGATGGATCAGGGGTGGCTCACTGATGGATAAGAAGTAGCTTACTGAAGGATCAGGGGTGGCTCACTGATGGATCAGGGGTGGCTCACTGATGGATCAGGGGTGGCTCACTGATGGATAAGGGGTAGCTTACTGAAGGATCAGGGGGTGGCTCACTCATTGATTAGGGGGTGGCTCACGGAAGGATCAGGGGTGGCTAACTGATGGATAAGGGGGTGGCTCACTGAAGGATCAGGTTGGCTCACTGATGGATCAGAGTTTGGCTCACTGATGGATCAGGGGGTGGCTCACTGATGGATAAGAAGTAGCTTACTGAAGGATCAGGGGGTGGCTCACTGATGGATAAGAAGTAGCTTACTGAAGGATCAGGGGTGGCTCACTGATGGATCAGGGGTGGCTCACTGATGGATCAGGGGTGGTTCACTGATGGATAAGGGGTAGCTTACTGAAGGATCAGGGGGTGGCTCACTCATTGATTAGGGGGTGGCTCACGGAAGGATCAGGGGTGGCTAACTGATGGATAAGGGGTGGCTCACTGAAGGATAAGGGGGTGGCACACTGATGGATCAGGGGGTGGCTCACTGATGGATAAGGGGTAGCTTACTGAAGGATCAGGGGGTGGCTCACTCATTGATTAGGGGGTGGCTCACTGAAGGATCAGGGGTGGCTCACTGATGGATTAGGGGGTGGCTCACGGAAGGATCAGGGGTGGCTAACTGATGGATAAGGGGGTGGCTCACTGATGGATCAGAGTTTGGCTCACTGATGGATCAGGGGTAGCTCACTGAAGGATCAGGGGTGGCTCACTGATGGATTAGGGGGTGGCTCACTGAAGGATCAGGGGATGGCTCACTGATCGATAAGGGGGTGGCTCACTCATTGATTAGGGGGTGGCTCACTGAAGGATCAGGGGTGGCTCACTGATGGATTAGGGGGTGGCTCACGGAAGGATCAGGGGTGGCTAACTGATGGATAAGGGGGTGGCTCACTGATGGATCAGAGTTTGGCTCACTGATGGATCAGGGGTGGTTCACTGAAGGATAAGGGGGTGGCTCACTGAAGGATCAGGGGTAGCTCACTGATGGATATGGGGTGGCTGACTGTATACTCGCTTGGCTATCCCAATTTAAGCGCATATTTTTCATTAGTACATTTTTACTAACTTTCAACAGGAGCAGCAGCTAAAGCATGCAGGCAGGCGGGCTCACAGTTAGGAGCCAGCCGGGAGAGGGGAAGGCAGACAAGCCAGAATTTGCTTGAGTACACGCCCGTGCCCCCGAACTGTACACTTGGTGGCCACGCATTTTCCGCTTCCCGCCTAGTTGCCATGGTAACCAGTATATGGAAAGCAACAGAACCAGCATTGTCGGGTGTGTACGTATTGGGAGAATAATAATCTCTCCAGGATAGAGGAAATGCGGCGCCGCGAGAGAGGCTGGGGGGGGAGCGAAGGAAAAGAAGATATGCAAAAATGCAAGAGCGCTTCTCTCCATACTGGCTCATGCAGGTAATGCAGGTAAATCCACAGCATAGAGCTTCATAGTCTTCATCTAGAAATTTTAGACATGCATTGACAAAAAACTCACAGCATGGATCGCGGCTTTGCTGTGGGTTGCTGCTGCTGCTGCTGCTGAGTAGCCAGCTCCCCATCCTCCAATTGCTCAATCTCCTCCATCTCGAGGTCCGCCTTCTCGTGCCGATGAGTGAGCTGGTCGTTTTCAACCAGGTTGGAGACGGATGCGGTGCAGCTGCGCGGATCATCAACCGGCTGGCTGACGGAGAGAATCGCGCTGAATTGTTGGGGGGGGGGAGTCGAGCTTATGGAGGGGCTTATGACAGTTTCATTTTCAGTATCACCTAGAGCTAGTTAAATGCTCAAATCTCAAATCATTCTTCCATTTCTCACCTCTTTTATCAACTCTTCATTCCTGACTGTCAACTCCTCTTCATTCCTCACTATCAACTCCTCTTCATTCCTCACTATAAAGTCTTCATTCCTCACTATCAACTCTTCATTTCTCACTATCAACTCTTCATTCATCACTATCAACTCTTCATTCCTCACTATAAAGTCTTCATTCCTCACTATAAAGTCTTCATTCCTCACTATCAATTCTTCATTCCTCACTATCAACCCTTCATTCCTCACTCTGAAATCCCTATACGTAACTCTGAGTCATTCATTTCTAGCACACAACCCTTCTTTGCACTCTGAATTCATCTATTCAAACCGGAACACTCTGAGAAAACTCTAAGAATACCTTCGGCTGGAGTGCAGCTGCACCAAAGCCAGCGCCAGACCCATCACAGTGTAGAGACAGCCAACGGCCAGGTAAGCGGCGGCCAGGATGGGATTGCGGCCGCCCATCCAGCCACCGGTGGTGAGCACCAGGGATTTGGTCCCGGCGAATCCGGTCACGGGGAAAGCGTAAGCCACCTGCGCGAGGTAATTAGCGATAATTATAAAAATGGAACAACTGGATTTGAGGTGGAAGCCTTTATTTTACTCCTACCTGCAGAGTGTAGGTTCCAGCAGGGAGACCGTTGGCGAAGGCCTCGGGCGTGCCGTTGGCTCCGTGTTCAACAATGCGGTGCAGCTTGCGGAAGTTGGGCATAGCGGCAGTTCGCATCCACACCATCAGCTCTTCGTCGTCTTGGTAACCGGCCGGACTGCGCTGCTGGGCCGAGGCCGGCCATCCAATCGGCTTCGTGCTGACGTTCCAGTTGGCGCCGCGGCCGTACTTGTACATTTGTCGCTGTTCCAGGCGATGCCCTGTCTGGTCCAGGGCACCTCAAGCGGATCGCCGGCAGTTTGATGATAGAACAGCCGGTAGGAGTCGTTGAACATGCTCTTGGCGATGGCGCCGCACGGGCCACCCACAGTCCGGTGGAGGCGTCCTGACGGTAGGGATCGCACTCGCTCAGCAAACCGGAGCTGCGCTCTCCCATCAGTTGAAAATCGTCGCGACTTTTAGCGTATTGCCGGTGACTCTGGTAGAAATTAGTCAATGCGTAGTAGACGTACACTTGGCCGGACATCGCCTGCGATAGAGTTAGCGTCACGTTGCACACACACGATCGATAGTTGCCATAGTAACCAGGCATAGCAACCAGTTCGGCACAGTACAGACCATTGGCGTCGCGGCACTTGGTGTAGTCGACGCTGGCCTCCTGCACTGACTGGGCTGACAGGAGCAGCACAACGCCTATTGGATGAAAATTGCTCCAATCAGAAGGCACATTGGGAAGGCATAGCGGGCCGTCATTAGCGGCTGCCAGGCGGGCAGGCGCTGTTGGTAGAAGTTTGTATCCTTCGGCTTGCTGACGGAGGTGTCCTTAGTTGCCTCCTGCTCAGCGATATCAACACCCCCTTTGATGCCGCCATTGACTGGGAAAGTTTGTTGAAATATGAAAATTATAAATATGCTAATGATATTTTGGATATATGTCACACCGACTTAAAAAATTTACAGATAACCATTGAGAGGACAAAAATGTCAGTTTCCTCTAAAAGATGCGTTTAGGTTTTAATTTGAATAGCCTTCAAAAAAATGTATTTATTATGTTGTATAAGCTCATTTCGCTCATTGGATGTCATAAAAATATGCATACAGTATAAGTTTGCAACTAGAACCACAGCTAGTACTACTATTGAAATTTAGAGCAAAATATTGTATTGCTATGATACAAAATTGCAATACTATGATTTTCACTAGATTATCTTCTAAATACTGTATCTAAAACAGTAGAAAATCTAAACTTTCTCAGAATAGCCCCTAAAACAGATATAAATTTAATGCATTAAATTTGTGAATTATATTTTATATTTATTCAATGAATGTGTTGTGGGCCTGTCTGGCGCCTGCAGTCTGTTGCTTGTTACATGAGTTGAATACGAGCTATATAAAATAAGTTAAAATAACTTTGTCTTTTGTTTATAAGATTTAGTATATTAGATAAGCAACTATTTACAAGGCTAAAATGCCCTTATAAGTCTGCGTAGAACAGCTTTCAGATTACTGGTCTACTAGAAGTGTATCCTGCTCCAAGTCCAAGGTCCATTAAAATAAATTAGACTTAATGCGGAAGTCAAATAAAATTGTAGAAGCTTTAGAACAGTTTAACACAGAATTTGACACTTTACTTTTCAAGTGCAGTAAAGTGAGTAGCAGTGTGTTAAATAATAGCCATTGCTTGTTTTAACTGACTATTAATCAAAAGCAATAGCTTTTAGCTGATTTTTTTGATGGGGTTAATTCAGCGATAATTTAATCTTGCAATCATCATATAGACAAATTAGGCCTAGGCTATAGACACAGCGTAATACTTGAGTATGTATTCGTTGCCTAGATGGGTCACTGATATATATATCATTCCTGTGGAATTCTTTTGGTGTGACTGAACAGCTGGTATTTAGATTTGACTTGAAAATAATAGGCCTGTTTTTAAATTACTTTTCTTGTTAGTAATTTAGAAATATGCCTGTATCATTCAAATAATTCCAGTCTCCTGTGGTAGGCCTTCGCCCTTGCTTTGGGCCTTGGGTTAGTTTTTTGGATAAGGGATAAGGAATTTTAGGCTTAGCCGCTTAGATATTACATCTATGGCTAGGGCTAGACCTATGCGAGTAGCGAGTTCAATATTTCAAGTCCATATATTAAAATCATTTAGTAAAACTAATCTCTATGACTCTATTATATGACTATATGCTATGCTATTAACAAAAACACTTGTTTAAAAGATCTGGGGCCTATTGGCTATTAGCCCTAACCCTTTTTCTCGGGTACCAGTTTGTTTTGGTTATGTGATTTTTGCTTATCACCAAAATGACTATTACTCAAACAACTAGGCCTACAAATATTGAAATATAATCTGTCACTACTAGTGTCTACTTGACCTTGAAGTTGAATATAGGCATACACTACATTGTCACATTGGTTCCTAAAAGTGTATGATCACCAAAATATATACTATAGTAATGGCTTTAATAATTTATTAGGGCCTAGCCTATTATTATTGACTATTTTAGACTTATAGGTCTAGGCTAGTGTTAGGACTCATACATGCCCAACACCTGTCCAACTTGTCTGAACTAGACAGGTAAAATGGCTGCTAGCCAAGGTAAGTTGCAAAATCAAAATGCAAAAAACAAAAAAATGGGAGAAAAAAAAGAAAGAAAAGAAAAGAAAAAAAGGAAGGAGAAAAAGAGAAAAGAAAGAGGAAAGAAAAAGAAAAAGACAAGAGAAGAGAAAAAGGCAAGAAAAG
This sequence comes from Macrostomum lignano, assembly GCA_002269645.1. Lineage (NCBI taxonomy): Eukaryota > Metazoa > Platyhelminthes > Macrostomidae > Macrostomum > Macrostomum lignano. Next base: position 47,182 of record NIVC01004302.1, read on the forward strand.
TCATATACAAAGTGAAAATTATGTCGCAATCAGGGGAACTAAGTTGCAATTGGGAGGAACTAAGCTACAATCACGAGGAACTAAGTCACAAATCTGAACAAAACTAAGTTGTACTGAACAAGTGAAATTTTGAGGTTGGGCATGTATATTAAGGCTATAATCTGATATTCAAATAATAAATTTATATTAATAATATCAAGACAATATATTGCATTAGTTAGGCAAAATAGGCCAAAAAATGTAAAGAATAATTATTTTTCCATTAATATTTTTATGCTTTATTAATAATTATATAGACTTGTGGTAGAGTTTCTCGCTTAATTAATAGCAAATAAATAAAGCTTAAGATCAACATTTATGGCGAAAACCAACGCGTTTCAACCTACTAGGGCCGTCGTCAGGGTAGGCCCTATATTTTATCACTGAACGAAACACTCAATATAAATAAGCAAACGATTGTACTATCTCAAGTGTCAAATTGAAAACGGGAGGGTAACCAATGTACGAAAAACATAAAACTAGGGGTTGGAGTTAAGCGAGAATAATGAGAGAGAAGAGAGAGAGAGAAGGCAAACAGATGTAAAAAAACAGTACGCGCAACAAAAAATAGTCAAACTCAAAACACCCTAAGAAGGTGGCCCGCACCACTATGAAGCAATTGCACATTGAGACTGGGATTTTGAGCTTTGATGTGCAGCGCTTCAAGAATGCTAAGCTTGAATTCAGAGTTAGCACAGTCGATAATTTTAAACAATTCAATCTGTTCTCTGTCACAGCAGCCCTTGCATTCCAGAAGGTGGTCCTGGATAGCAGATTTTTCAGCCAATGCTCCCTAACTCTGTGTGCAGGTAGGTGTCTTGGTTTTTCCCACGTAAAAGATATTCTGATCTTCAGAACAACAAAATTTATAGACGACACCTGCAACTAGAGCACGAGGAACACGGGACTTGAGATTGCTGACAAATTGACCCACCTTGCAGTGCAAAGACAATCCTAATCGGAGTGTTGTACCATTTCTGAAAAGATCTCTCAAGCTTCTTTTTCAACAAGATAGACGGATACCATAGAACGGCAAGATCATCACGGGTCATCCGGCTTTTTACTACAGGCTTTTTCATCAGACGCTGAAGCAGCTTAAAGGGAATGACAATATCAAGGTTGTTGGCTATGACAAAGGCTACGGCGTTGCTATCATGGATAGTGATGACTATAAGAGTAAGCTTAATTGCATTGTGCAGGATCAGGCTAAATTTCAATGTCTTGGAACTGTGAGTGGGTCACTATGGCTCATCCTGTTCTCAAGGCTGAGAGATCTCTTCAGACTTTTTTGAGGACCCATGCCAAGCAGCATCTTAGCAATGAGATTCTTAAGCGCATTATGCCGAATGGCAGCCAACCTGGCCAGCTGTACGGCCTTTGCAAAGTTACAAACCTGACAAACCGCTGAGACCGATTGTGTCTATGATTAACACTGCTGAGTATGAACTGGCCAGATACTGTGATTCTCTGATCAAACCATGCATACCAAAGGAATTCTCCGTCAACTCTAATTGCCAGTTCATTCAAGCCTTGAGTCAAATCAGTCCGAAAAGTGAGGATTTTCTCTGCAGTTTTGACGTGACTTCGCTTTTTACAATGTCCCTTTGAAGCTGGCTATTGATCTCGCCACTGATCATGTGTACAATATGAAACCGCCTGGGTTACCAAAGACTGTGTTCAAAAAGTTGTTAGGCTTCGCTACCTCTGGCATCTTCATGTTTGATGACAAATATTATTGCCAGATTGATGGTTGTGCCATGGGAAGCCCGCTTGCTCCTACTCTGGCCAATGTTTGCATGGCGCACTGGAAACGGAGTGGATGTCGCTTGAGTGTGCGCCAACTTTCTACAAGCGCTATGTTGATGACACTTTTGTCATTTTTGATGACCGGGCTAAGTACCAAGAGTTTTTTCGGGCTCTGAATTCAACCCACAGCAACATCCAATTTACCGTTGAGATGGGAGGTAAAAAACTTCCGTTTCTCGATGTTGAGGTTGATCTGAGCAGTGGCCAAGTCTCTACTCGGGTTTATCGCAAGCCCACGTTTACTGGTTTACTGTTGAATTTCAATGCCCTCTGTCCGAAACAGTGGAATATTGGCCTGATCCATTGTATGCTGCACAGAGCTTACTCTCTGTGTAGTTCCTGGCTGCGTTTGATGAGGAGGTGAAAAATTTGACTAGGATTTTCAGTATGAACGGATACCCAAAAATCTCATTAGTCGGTTGATTTTCAAGTTTGTCACTGATAAGGTTACTGGCAGACTGCAACAGAATCATAGTAAAAAGCCGGATGACCCCGTGATGATCTTGCCATTCTATGGTATCCCGTCTATCTTGTTGAAAAAGAAGCTTGAGAGATCTTTTCAGAAATGGTACAAACTCCGATTAGGATTGTCTTTCGCACTGCCAAGGTGGGTCAATTTGTCAGCAATCTCAAGTCCCGTGTTCCTCGTGCTCTAGTTGCAGGTGTCGTCTATAAATTTTGTTGTTCTGAAGATCAGAATATCTTTTACGTGGGAAAAACCAAGACACCTACCTGCACACCAGAGTTAGGAGCATTGGCTGAAAAAATCTGCTATCCAGGACCACCTTCTGGAATGCAAGGGCTGCTGTGACAGAGAACAGATTGAATTGTTTAAAATTATCGACTGTGCTAACTCTGAATTCAAGCTTAGCATTCTTGAAGCGCTGCACATCAAGCTCAAAATCCCAGTCTCAATGTCAATTGCTCATAGTGGTGCGGGCCACCTTCTTAGGGTGTTTTGAGTTTGACTATTTTTGTTGCGCGTACATTTTGTGTTTTTACATCTGTTTGCCTCTCTCTCTCTCTTTCTCTCTCATTATTCTCGCTTAACTCCAACCCCTAGTTTTATGTTTTTCGTACATTGGTTACCCTCCCGTTTTCAATTTGACACTTGAGATAGTACAATCGTTGCTTATTTATATTGAGTGTTTGTTCAGTGATAAAATATACCCTGACGACGGCCCTAGTAGGTTGAAACGCGTTGGTTTTCGCCATAAATGTTGATCTTAAGCTTTAATTATATAGACTACTAATATTTTAATTAATAATTTAATTACATTGCCCTAAAGCTTAAGTTTGTGTTTAAGCTTTTGAATTTAATAATTATATTTTACATATAATTTGGTCAGTGCATAGGCCTAGCCATAGCCATAGGCCTATTTATTTTACAACTATAGAATGTTTTTTCAAAGAATCTATAAAAAATCTAAGTAAAGTCAAAAAGATTTTTTAAGTATTCCTTGAAAATTTAATTTGTATCACCTTTTGCTATCATTTTCAGATATTATGCCACTAATCAGGGCAAATTTAAAATATCGCCACTTATTTGGTGAGCAAGTTCGCAAAGACCAACAATTTGAAAATGTTCCAATTAGTCGCAATGCTCATGATGGCCAATTTGTGGCTGTTAATTCAGAATTTCTAGCTGTGAGCTGCGAATCATCTGGTGGTGGCTCTTTCCTTATTCTTCCTATTGACAAGTGAGCATAAATACAATTTCTTTTTTGATAACTGGTTAGCTTGCTCTCTCTTATTTAGCTAGTTGATATTAGTTTTTTGGAGTTCTAGCTAGTTGTTGGACTCCTAGCTAGCTAAAATCCCAGCTATTAGGAGTCCAGCTCCTGGAATCCCAGCTATTAGGAGTCCCAGCTGCCTAGAATCCCAGCTATTAGGAGTCCCAGCTGCCTAGAATCCCAGCTATTAGGGTCCCAGCTGGCTGAATCCCAGCTATTAGGAGTCTCAGCTGCCTGGAATCCCAGCTATTAGGAGTCCCTGGCTGGCTGGAATCCAGCTATTAGGAATCCCAGCCAGATTGCTATGCGCTAATTATTTCTCACCACCCAACACACAGCCGGGCCGTCTGTCGCCATTGAATCTGCACAAAATATGCGGCCACTCCAGCGCCATAATTGACTTAGCCTGGAATCCCTTCGACGACCGGGTGCTGGCCACAGCCTCTGAGGATGGCTACGTGAAGCTCTGGCGCGTCGCCGACCGTCGGAGGTGTCGCCGGCGGCCGAATTGGAGCAC